>JBBPFQ011019543.1:0-10685 GCA_037974815.1 Kaempferia elegans | reverse complement strand
TTTATTACTGGCAGCAAAGTGGTTAGGGGGTGGGAGAAGTTTTTTTTCCAATGGCATGATCTCGTCGAGAATTAATCTCTGCTCTATTGTAGTAAATCTATCACATCTAACCAATTACACTCGTGGAGATGGAGATGACATTTGTTTTATCCATTGTAGCAAAAAGTGATTATGCTCGTCCTAGAAGTCTCTCATAGTCCGTCCTCAAGTTATGTGAAAAGAGCTAAATCGCGGGGTTAGTTTATAGCCGATCGCTAAGTAGTTAGGGGGTGAGAGAAGTTTTTCCTCTATGGCATGAGCCAGTCGAGAATTAATCTCTGCTCTATTAGGCTTGTAATGTAATGTAATTAATATTAAATTATTACGATTGGTGAAAAAGTTGTATACTATGTATGTAATATTTGGTTATAAAGGTAATTATATTCTTTTATTTTGTGTCTATTATTTTTTATAAGGACTGTAATTCGTATTATTATAAAATTATAAAAATATCCTGCAACCTCTGTAAGCGGCGGCTGGCGGCAGCGGTGACCGACGGTGGCGGTGCCGACCGTTGACTAGTTGGTGTAGGAAATGGACTAGAAGTATATTTGGTGTTTAAATTTTATTTAAAAATTGAGCTTAAAATATAATTGGATTACAAGTTGTTAGTTTTGTAATCTAGATTATAAAATTTTATTAATTTTAAATTTAAATTATATTATATTACAACTTTAAAATTGTATCAAACAAAGTCATTAATATTGTAATGTAATCTTGATTATGTTACAAATTTATAATAGGTCATTAAGTGGTTAGAAAGTGAGAATTTTTTTTATCAAAATTCGTTATATCCACGTGGTAAAAGACGACTCGTTCGCCCCAGTGCCCCCGCCAATCACGAATATACTACTAGTCATTAGTGCAAATGGTTAAGACATGTGAAGTGCATGCTCAAACACTCCAAGTTCGATCCCATGACTTTATGCGACAATCTTATATGCCTTAATCATCCCATCATTTGAAAATGGTTGTATCCACTAACTGTACCATGGTGTTGCGAAGTTTGAGGTTGATTCTTGGACTTAATAGGTTTGTAGATTTATTCCCAACATTTAAAACTTTTTTCATTGGAGCTTGAGATGAATGATTTTTTTTTCTGTACTTACAATTATCATCAAGCCTGTTATCGCAAGTGTTTGAAATCAGTATGTGTATGAACAATTGTCTTTTGGGATTAATTTTGGGATCAACTGCCTGATTTTATGAAATTTTTTTACAGCCTATAAGATAAATTTCAAAGTACTTGTAACAGTCCATGAGTTCAATATCTCAGATTTGTTTTCCTATTAAAAAAATGTAGAATCGCGTTTAGGATATGTGTAATCAATTGTGAATTATAAGGACAAGGTGTATAATTGATTTGATCGGTTGGAAGTGGTTCAGCTCAAGTCAAGCACTTGCGATCCCTGAGGGTTGAAACCGTTTTAACGCACTTGCTCATATGTAGAATGGTGGTTCTAAAATTTTAGAGCCCTTAATAAAGAAAAATATCCAAATAAAGGCTCTGTGTTCTAAAATTTCATTTTATTTTATTTATATATAAATTTAAGAGCCAGTATCAATTTAGTACACTAAAATTAAAAGATAAAAAGTAAAAATATCAATTTTAAAATTGATGAGCATTTATCCCTCACGTTTAAAATATTTTAATCATTCAAACTGGGTGATTTTGGAAAAAGAAAACATGAGAGGTTGAAATTATAAATTTCAATACATAAGGACTATTTTCGGTCCGTGTTGGGTGTTAGGGCCTATTAGCGTAATTTTCTAATATATTTCGAATATAATTTCCTCATCCTGTTCGTAATCAACGGCTGAGATGACATCTTAACCCATTTCGGTGAAACCTATAAAGTCCTTGTCTCCCCATTTCCCCAGCGGCGCATCGCCAGGTGAGGCAGCGACTGCCTTTGGCCGCCACCACCGCTCGAGCAAGGGCGAGCGCATCGTTTGCTCCCGGAGTTGGCCTCTTTCGTCTCCTTCGGAGGTATCTACCACCTAGACGGCGGCGAGATGGAGCCGAGATGACCTGGTACCGCTCCTTTCTTGATTTATCTGCTTGATTTCTCGGCCCGAGGGATATCGGCGGTGCCCTGTTGGGCTCGAATTAGGGTTTATGATTCCTGTGTGTCTGGGTATTCGGATTTAACAGTTTTCCCCTTCGATCTGTTTGAAGTGTTCGGTCGCTCCATATCCGTGATCATGTGGTTTGTTGCCGATCATTTGTTTCCGCGTGTTAAACTGAGGCTCCTGCAGATCTTCATGTGTTTTTGGAATACGTAGTGGTCAATAATTGTGTATGCCTGTCTATTTGCTTGTCTAAAATTTACTGTTTTGTCTTTGGATATTTGGAATGGAGGGAAAAAACATTATCCACGCCATTTTAGGATTGTATCGAATGAATCTATCCTGTTATCTTTCGCGCCTCTGACAGTCTTCTCAGTGCTCAGACCAGGACAAAGAATAAGATTGCTCAGGCCAGGTCAAGGAATGAGGTTGCATTTGTGTTAACCCTTGGCTGTCCATAAAAGTCCCCGGAGGGTGATGTCCTATTTTGCTTCTGATGCTATTTTACTTATTGCGTGCATTCTTTAATAATGAACATTCACAAGTATTTAACGTCTGTCGAAAAATTCTTAGATGTGGAATGACTATTGCTACAGATTTTCAGTTGTGTTTGGTCAAATCATGGTAAGATTGATTTAATCATGGAGAAATTGACGATGATCTGTGATACTAAATATATTGTTATCCCATGCTGGTTCCAGGAGCAACTCAAGGACTTTGATGTATTCAGCTTAACATTGCAGAGAAGAATCATGTAAATAGAGTAGCATTTTACATCGCTCGTCCATGCTATTTAAGTTTAGGACTTAGGATGAGACACCCTAGTTTATTCCCATATTGGCAGCATTGGGCTAGCAATAGGGATTCATTAGCTCAGGCATTCACCGAATTATTATCTTGGGCTCTAGTATTTTAAGCCATTCATTGACCCTCACCAATCAGCAAATGGGATAAACTTGGCCTCCTTAGCTCAAGCTGCTCAATGTTTATTACGTGGACCTTTCATAGGTTACTTCAATATCCACTATTGCTCATTTATTGTAACACATATTTGGTATTTCTCTTTTGTTGGTCAGATATTGAATTTCGTCTTCTGTAAGTTTTTTTATATTATAGTTGTTCTTTATGATACGATAAATTGATTTTATGCACATGGTTAACAAATTTGGTTGCTCATACATCTTACATGGAAATGTGTGCTTGTAGGCATTACTTTTTCTTATTGCTTGTTTTTATACTGTTTCACTAATGTGCAAATGTATTGCTTATGGCAGATGTTCAGTTTCAGGATGTAATTTGAACCTCAAAAACTGTACTTCTCCATACACATGCTAAGATGCTTCTTGGTCTCAAAAGTCAAGTTAATGATAAAAGACAAAACTTTGGAGAAACAAGTATGCCAGTTTCATTGTTGTCCAAGCATGAAGGCAAATCATCTAACAGGGAGTTTGATAGGAAGTTGAGCAACGGTCCTGACAATAAGCGACCACGTCTAGATCAAGAAGAAAGCTACACAACAAATACTCAAGTTGCTGATGGTAGCATTATCTTCCAAAAAAAAATAGATTTGAAAAGATGCTCATTTGCTGGTAATGATAGATTTCTACTATCTAAGTTGTATAATGTGTATTGTAAAAAGAAACAAACATAGATCTCTTTGTTGAAAGTCTTTTCATTTGACTATGGTTCGGTTTATCAGTTATCACTTATATGTCTCTGCTGTCTCTTGAGTTCCCTATGGGGATCATATGAAGATTTTTCTTGCTTTTTAATGAGTCAAAATTATAGTTTGATGATGAGTTATAACATTCAGTTACAAGTATGCTCTTCACTAGCCTATTATATTGTAAGACTTTATATTGGGAGAGATCTGTGGATATTCATCCAGTATCTTGGTGCATATTGTGCTTCTACTACTTTCCTTTTTGAATGGTTTGGTGCCTGAACCATAAATTTATCTTCTATACCACCACCTGTTTCAATTGGATCATCATCTTACTGAAAGCCAAAACTACTGTTCATCCTGTTGATTTTACATTTAAGTGGGTGTCTATGTATAATTACCATGAAGTGGTAACAATAACTACCAGACGCATATGTTTTTTTTCCTTTTAAATATATAAAGCATATTGATGTAATGTCTCTGTAACTAGATTTCCTTGAGCATGACCAGTCTTTTTTGGATTATTAAACTCCTTGCGTAATATAGTCGCACCTTCTGGATGGCTACAAATCAAACATTTGCCACACTAAACTTTGCGTATTGTTTTTGTATTATTTTATCCGTAAACTTGTTTAATTGTTCAGATAAAGCACGGTTGATCAAGACAAAGCGTAGTCTTGATGGTAAAAGAAATGATAGGAAAAACTTCAGATCGGGAACGAAAATCAGATATGATACTTTTTCAACAAAAATGGGGTTTCCTGGCATTGATTCTACTTTTGCAGGAAACAACCAGTTAGGTATGCAAAGAAAATGATTTTTTTTTCCTCATTCATACTTCTTCCACTATTATACTTCCAGTATATGTTGCAGTAGTATATTTTTATCCTGACTTAATTCTGTTGGAAAAGTGGCCCAATTTCTCTGAGTATTTCTCTTAATTATACTCGAAATTTCAAAAAATGAAATTTGCCAAGCAACACACAAGCTTAATAGGGATATGATAGGCCAATGCATGTGTTGGATCATATATCAATCTTTTAAAGTCACCTATCTACCTAAAGGAACTTGAAGCAATATTAACAATAAAGGTCACTCAATTATCACATATGGGTAACTATGAAAATTTAGAAATAAAGAAATTTGAATTGCATTATTGAACGAAAGAACTACATGAATATATATTTACTAATTGTTTGGCCGTCATTTCAGAAAATTATGCTTTTCTGACAAGAAACATCACAGACCTCAATCTTCTGCTTTGAATATCTGTCAGTAATGTGGAGTTCGCATGTATCAAGTGAAACTTATGCAATCACCTTGTATTCAGGAGCATATGGACTAAAGTCTGATCTCTCTGACACCACAAGGCATATTGATGAGGTGGGCATTAGTGAACTTCTTGATGGTAGTTACAGATATTCTAATGTCAATGCTGAAAAAGGAAAGAAACTCCCAGTTGTCTGTGAAAGTATGCTGACTTCACTGAGAAAGGCGATCTCTCTTCTTCCCCATGATGGTCTGACAGATAGCAATAGCAACAGAAAAGGAGCTATGTGCCTCAGTAAACCTGATTCTTCATCACCCATTCAGGATTGTTGCCACCCCGGTAAATATGTTGATGAATCAACCGCTACTAAGGTCAGCTTAAGTGCTCAAATTGTCTTTCAATTTTTAAGTTATCTCAATAATTGAATTAATTTTCTTTGCCCTATTTAGTATCCTAATGCAGGTGATGCTGATCTATATCAGCCAAAGAAAATTCTTGAGCATTTAGCCATTCCTTCAGTATTGGATCTTAATACCCTTCTAGAAGATTTAAGTTTGTCTTCATCCATTTTGAAGTCCACTAAGCCCTCCAAAAATCTCCATGCAGCTAGCTTGCCTCCTTTTTCATGGTCTAGTTTTCATAGTTCAGCTTGCAAATCTACTGCTGATTCCAGTAAACAAGTTTCGTTTAAACATGCATATCAGGGTAAATGGCTTAGAATTGATTGCAATTCTCTTCTCACTGGGGACAACCAGCATTGCTTTTTAGATTTGGAAATGTTAACAGTTGATAACAATGAAGACCCATTACAAAGTAGTGCTCTTAAAGATAATCATCTAGACTCGTCTCCTAAGTTTCTATGTGGTCAGCCATCAAACCTGGAGTTCCAAACATCAAATTGTGTTGAAGGGAATGTTCCAGATGATACAAGGTTAGAAAAAGGATCTAACTCATCTGTGTTAGCTCACAAACAATTTAAGTTGGTTGAAGACCACACCAACTGTTCAAGCACCAGCTTGGAATGTGACAACAAAGCTAGTTGCCTGGTTAGAACTTCTGAATCTGAAGCTAGTTTGAAGTTTCAAGGAAAGGTTCTAGACTTACCAGATCATGTAAGATCCACATCTAAGTTATGCAGTAGAGTTGTCCCGAAAGAACTCCACACACTAAATGAGCATGTCTGCTCTGCTTCTTCATGTTCCTTCAGTTGTAAAGATGCTGGAGAGTGCAGCCGAAGTTTATGCAATTTATCTGCTTCAAATATGTCACGACATGGTAATGTGACAATTGTTTTTGAATGCCTAGTTGCTTCTAATTTGATTCTCTATTATGTATTTTACCCTTCATATTTGGAGCATTTTGTTGGTCTTTGACCGGTAGTAAATGCCCTGTAGCTATTCGGGTATCAAGATTCAAGAAGGTAGCTTATCTTGTTTCTGTTTGTTATTTTGATGGCCAAATCCACCATCCCCCACTCAATCCCATTGGAGTTAGTGAATTTATATGGGCTGCGAATTAAATTTGACATTATTCAAACTAGGGGTGGGCGCATACTAAAGCTGGGTTTTATGATAACTCCGTATACCCTAACCTTAAATTTCAGGTCATGTTTTTTGTTTTCGTAGTTTCTGAGTTTTTAAGGGTTTTTTAGATTTTTTTTTTTTTAGTTTTTTGCTTGCAAAATTATTTAAAATTTTAGTTATTCTATAGTATGGGTTAAATACAATCAATACGTAGATCAATTTATTGCCTTTTAAGCTTCTTTGCCACTCCGGAGCCTATTATTGTCTTGGGAAAGTGGCTTGACAGTTTGACTCCTATCATCCAGGACGGCCACAATCAAATATCAGAAATCTTTCTTCTAGTGGCTGTTACAAAGACCTGCTAGAACGAGTACAGCCTTCTTTTTATTTAATGCTTGCTTTTGCTATTTTGTAACATTGCAAATTTATGTTACTCTAGACAGACACCTGAACTCAGTTCCTATTCTCAAAACGTTTATTTGGTTTATTTGTGAATGATTTCAGATATTTTTAATATGAAAATTCATTATGATTTCGTTTGTAAGCCCAAAGAAATTAGCCAATCTTAGTTTGTGGACTTCCAGGGGATGTACTTGAAAAAGAAAATTCAAGTCCAAGTACGAATGAAGTCTGATTATAAGATAATGATTCAACGTACCTGTAGTGCTGATATTGATTGTGTCGAAGCCTAAATTCAGTTTAATGATTAATCGTACTCTGCCATAAGAACAAATTCATAATGAGTTGGTAACATTGAGCTACTAATTAATATTTGAATTTGGAAGATTTTCAGCATCTAAAAGAAATTTTTGATGTATCCACTATGTGGATAACCCAAGTGCATGTATGACTGAACCTACAGTGAATTGTAGTTTCATAACATTAAATGCAAGACTTCAATTTATATGCCAACCTAAATATTGTGTCGCCACAAATATATACCACTATTTCTCATTCTGTTTCTATTTTCTTTCCAAGTAAAGGTTATTCCTGAGTTATTTTGCACTCTGCCACTTATTATGTCCCCAAGAAATTGCATTCAGACTTATAAAGTATCTTGGTGTATATCAATAATAATGCTATAAAATCAAGAAGGTCAATACCATTTACAAGCAATATACATCTCCCATAGTGAAAAGATCTAACCATTAAATGCACATTTTTGTCAATGTAACAGATTATCCGCTTCGTGAGCTGCTTGCTGCTGACATATTACTTGAGATGACAAGGCACTGGCGTGCCTTCAAATTCCAAACTGAAGATTTTGGAAAGATAAGGCCAAAATCTTCTCAGCAGAAGGCCACAAAGTATCATAAGTCGATATCCCCAATCGGGAGATCAGAATTCTCTAGAACGAGGAACCATGATTCTGTTCAAACTGCTGATCGTCCATACTGGGAACATAAGCTAGCCGAGAAGAAAAATGATATGAAAAATGCTGGTAGAGCAACTGTAAAAAATTCAGCTCAGTTGGAAGGCGAAGGTGGAGTTTCCCCTTACAAGTCGGAAAAGGATCTACGGGGTGGTGCAAGGTCATTGCACAATATTACTGTCAGAGCAACGAGTTTGATTCCAACCATGACACGAGTTGGAAATAGTTCTGAAAGTCATCAGAAGCTCAGGAAAACAACACTATCATCATTGACAGTTGGGACTTGCATCAAAGATTGGAGTCGGGGAAAAAACAAGCATGAATAATTCATCTGCTTCTATATTTTAATCGGAGCACCAGTGCAATCTTCCATTACTGTGGAAGAGGACAGCAAGGGCTGCAACTTGGAGGCAAGGCCGAGAAATTGTAGATTGCATGGTTGCCTCCATTCTCCGGTCGGGTTGTTTAATTGGAGACTCATGTAATTAGATGCTTTACGATCGAGATTCTGGTTACATTACTGGGTTGTTTCATGTGTATTATTCTATCCTTATTCTTTGCAAAGTAAATTTCTATCAGACACCCTTCAAATTGAAATGTTGTTCTGCTCCAAACACAAGCTGCATCAAGAAGTCATCACCAAATTTGCTCTCATAATTCCG
Source organism: Kaempferia elegans (assembly GCA_037974815.1). Classification (NCBI taxonomy): domain Eukaryota; kingdom Viridiplantae; phylum Streptophyta; class Magnoliopsida; order Zingiberales; family Zingiberaceae; genus Kaempferia; species Kaempferia elegans. The sequence continues at coordinate 2,086 of JBBPFQ011019543.1, read as the reverse complement.
AAGTCTTTGTTGTATCGACAAGATTCCACCAAAGAGGTAAGAATTATTTTCTAATGTAAGGATAAAACAAATTTTATTAATTGTAGCATCAATGATGAGCATGCCATGTCTTTATAAGCATATTGGCTTATTGTAGGTAGCATAACTGTTACATTGGCAGAATAATAGTAGTCTGGTGCCACCATACAAAAGCAAAATTGAAGTCGTAAACTTTTCCAGTGTTTTTAATTCATGTTTTTTATGTTATTGCTCAAAGCATTTATTGTGCAGATGATGTAAGATGAATATAGCTGTATTGATTACGTATAACCCATTCTGATCAGTTAATATGATATTTGGACAGGTTGAGTCTGGTTTGGCTAACAAACATACATGCATATATACACATACGACAATACATCATTTGCTTTGTGTCTCCCTTCCTTGGAAGTTTCAGGAACTTTATAAGGATCCTTGGTCCTTACAGTGATTGTTTCCTCAAAATTTGTCTCTAGGTACTTGAAATCAACTCAGAAGGGATAATTTTATTATTTTTCCTTTTTGTTCACTTATCGCGAGGCACTGGTTCAAGGGCTGCGTTGCCCTCGTGCCACACTTGTTTGTCAATGATAGCTGATAGTTGATAGCTGATAGCTTACCGAACAAGTTTAAACATAGTCGACCTCCTTGTATACCACTAGATTGAATTCTGCAAGTTTGATTGCTTACCATAGAGTTACAAGAAGTTAAAGACTACACTCAAATATGAGACCAGTCGGACCATAATCTCACAAAATTTGCTTCGAAGAAGCCAAGTATTCAGTAAATAATGACTCCTTGCAAATGGATGAGGTCGTTATCAGTAGCAAGGATGAGAAATAATTAGCCAATGTGTTTGGCATTACATTGATAATGTTCATCACTGTTTTTTTCTCCCCCTTTTATCTACAAGAAAATATAGATTAAGTTAGATAGATACATTTTTTTAGTTCTCAGTATTATTTGTTAAGGCAGCTTGATTCTTGGTTTCAGTCTGTGTCATTCTATTGAACACAAAGTTGAGGACGTCCTCTGATGGGTAGAGACTACCAGCCGAAAGAAATCTGCAATTGTAAACGGGAAGAATGCATTAAGTAAACAAAAAAAAAACCCACATTGTAATAAGAAATAAACAAAAAAAAAAACTAATATTATATAGATTCTTTTAAAGATATAAAAATCCTTCACAGATATCAAGAATCAGACATTAATTAATTTAATCTTGTCATTTATTTAAACAAGAGGAAGAATAGATAACATAGAAAAAAGGTTCAGAGAAAATTTATTTCTTCTCAAATTTCTGTTTTCATTTTTTTTCTTTTCAATTTTACCTGAAGAAATTAATGGATTCTATTCTATTTAAAAGACTCTAAAGCAAACTACTAATAAAGAAAACTTGCCAACTTGTTTTTTTTCTTCTTTTTCTTCTCGAGATATGCAGCGAACTCCTCCTGCTTTGACAAAGCTTCTTCAAGAGCCTGCAAAAACAAATGAAATAAGTAAATATTTGATGTTTATTCTGTATAATTCGGTTGATCATAACAGTCTCTATACAGTGAGCTGAATAGCTGATCTATGTATATAACTTAACCTGATCCAAACCAGGTGTTCAGTTTGATGGATGTTACCTTCCTAGCTTCCGCGAGCTCAGACTCCAGGACCTCCACACGGTTCGCCGCGGCATTCAGCATCTCTTCCTTCTCCAATTCCATGTCCGGTGGCTTATCGCCGAGGACATTCACCTTCTCCTCGAGCTCACCGAGGCGCTTCAGCAGGCAAGCAAATTCAGCAACTGAAACAGTCGGTGCGGGCGGTGGTTGTTGCACCATTTGTCTCTTCAGCAAGTCCGCAACGTCTGCATTCGTAACCTTCCTTGACATCGACCGCCCCACCCGCACCATAGTGACAACGCCCATGACAAACGCCACAACTCCGCCGAAGATGTGGCTGTTGTTGCTAGATCCATTGTTGATGCCAGAAAGAGTATAGGAATCTGTAAGGGAAAATGTGCTTAGGTACCTGAATTTAAAAAAAAAAAAAAACAAAAAACAAAAAATCACCCCACTCA
>JBBPFQ011019435.1:0-10688 GCA_037974815.1 Kaempferia elegans | reverse complement strand
TTGAGCTCAATTGATTGGAGTTGGTCTTCTCGCGATGCTGCGAAAGTGGTTGAATCAATTGGGAAGGTGCCAAATCGATCATGCGACTTCTCACGAGAACACAGTGAGCTTCTGGATCGATTAGGTGATCGATTAAGTTGTGCCAATTGATTAGGTGATCAATTGGGAGAAGACCGTTGCGAGTTTGGATAGCTGGATTGAATCAAATCTAACATTACAATCGATTGGGGGTAAGACCAATCTATTGCAAACCCTAATCCATAGGATATAAGGGTGATCAAAGATTCAAATCAGAACTTCTTCCTCTCCACTTCTTCTCCGCTACTATTCGTCAGTTCTTGGTTGCTTGAGGAGATAAGTCTGTTGTATTTTTCCACCACCAAGAGGTGATTCCAAGCAACCAGAAGATAACAAGATTTCATTGTAATGTGTTGCTTTCATTTGTGTTTGTTTCTTATTGTATCTCTCATATTTATTTATACGAGACTTCTCCGCCTTCTAGGAGGTTTTTAATAGTGTATTATTATGAGTGAGTTGACTCTTGGATTAGTCACCTCAAGGAGGTGAATACCAAGTAAAATCAAGAATGATATCATTGCTTCAAGTTTACGCGGGAAAATCATCATCAACAAAGTGATTGGAACTAATCGCCCCTCCTCTAGCTCACCAGAGTGTCATAACAAAAGTTAGTAGTAATCCTTAGTAAATATAGATATATAATGAATATATCGGATGATGAGAGTCCCTCTCTCGTTCCATACCATCTTCCTCTTGAAAAAACACTTAAATTACGGTGAATAAAATTTCAAATTGTTAAAACAAAACCCACAACACTCAACCTAATCATCCATAATACCTCAAAAATTATGCATGCATCGGGATGGATGAAAAAGAAACGAAGTATATATGGCCCGTAAAACTACATAGGGAACAAATTATGCATTTTCATTGCTATTTCCTCTGCAAATAGGTGGACACAAAATTCTACAAAGTGATGTTCTTAACATGTAAGATTCATTACCAATTTAAAACATTTACAGATAAATCTGCTGGGCCGTGGAATGTCCACTCGGCTGCTGCCCAAAATGTCTTGCGTGTAAAACTACATGGTTAGTAATTCATATGGTTGACTCTCACAAACATGGTCCCATTAATTGATTCATTCCTCTTGACTGCCCTTCCATCGACGAGGAAGTTTTTTTTAAAAAAAAATAGCTTCCACTTATAAGAAATCTTGCTGCATGACCTGGAGTTATGTGCCTGGGAATCCATTGCCAGAGCTGGAGAGTATTATGAAGGCACAGACAACGGACAAGGAGAAAACGGAGACCCAGGTGTTCTCTGCGTACATCTCCATGGCATCAGTAAAAGAAAAGCGTGCCCGGCTCTCGGCCCAGTTACGAATCCTGTCAGCCTCGGCCGCATATAATGCCCTTCCCTGAAGATGGAACCAACATTTTAAAGTAACAGACATCGCCCGATTTTTCATAATATACAATTGAACATGTTCGAAATTTCAGAAAACTAAGGGAAGAAAAGTAAGCATAGACTTGAGGGTAAGTGATCTAAAACAGAAACCAGGAACAAACACTGGTGGAAATATATGAAGAAAAGAGGGTTACGTTACCTGCTCATCAAACCATCGGCCTCGACGAAGCCAAGCAGTGACCAAGGCAAGTAAGATTCGAGGTGGTGTCAAGTAATTAACTGCTTTTCCACTTCCCTTAACAACCCGCATCCTTGGCACTAGAGTTCTGGCCACTGTTTCTGGAAGCTCACATATTATGTTGAACATCTGTTTGTTTCTCAGTGTTGAACCACTACATATTTGAATAGGAACATAATTGAAAGATATAATCAGCCAACATAATATAATGGTAGACATTCTCAAAACATACAATTAAAACGACATCTTTGGGATGCAAAGTATAGGCATCCGCGTAGCAGTGTGCCAAAAGTATCTCGAGTTGACTGAGAAGAATAAAACATTTTTGAAACAATGATTTAACTATAGAAAAAGACAATTCATGGTTTTATGTGCTGCCACATTCAAAAGTTTCTTCTTAAATTGCTCATTTCCGTCATTGCACTTTGTGTGACTCAAATAAGTTGTAATAAACTAGAAAACAACGAAATCATTATTGCATTGATATCTACCTTAGAAGTAAATCTGTAAGGACCATTCCTGGAGAAGCTGTGTGCATGCCAACCTTGGAACGTTTATATTCTTTAAGAAGTGATGCTTGAAGTTGTCTAAGTCCACACTTAGTTGATCCATAGCTGTGAAATAAATAAAATAGTTGGTACAAGAATTACAAAAAATGCACTAGCATGACCAAAATCCAGAAGAACATGTTCTCCCCCAACAAATTTGGACAATTCATTAGGCAGTATGTGAGTTATACCGCGGTTTCAATAATTTGTTAGGTATTACATAGATTTAGTTTGATACTTTGCAATCTTCCCTACTACTGAATATAAGATTATTTTAATAGTCAAATGTGTTATTGACAAGAGACGTATTCTTGTAAGGAATGCTAATTGCAGACCTTCCATCTGTCTAGAAATTTAATATGTTTATGCAAGTCATGTGAAGTTAGATCCGCAAGGAAAGATAATATGATAAATACTAACATATACCTTTCAAAGAAACAAATAAAATATTAGGACAATAGAAAAAAAAAAAAAAACTTACACGGCTGTCAATGGTGTGCTTGATCCTCCGGAACCTGCACCATCCATGTTAAATATGTGCCCTCCCTTGCCTTGGGATTCCATGAGATGAATTGCTTCTTTTGTACATATTAAAGAACCAACCAAGTTTGTTGAGACGATCTAGCAAATCAAAACATGAAACGACTAAGTCTTGCAATATCAGAATTTTCAACATAAATCAATTGAGAATTGAGATCATGCAAAAGCCATAATCAAGAGACAAGAGGAAGTATTCCTTTATTATTCTCATCCTCTATGGCCACATCAAAGACAAATTTCACTTATTCCTAGTGTTGCCAAAAATTTCTCAAAGATTAACAAAATTAGTTAGCGTTGCAATCACAAACAAATGAAAAATATACAGTGGTGTAAATTTTGTCAAGAAGCAAAAAAGGTGATAAGTTTTTCCCCAACCTGTTCAATGTCATCATCTGTGAACTGAAGAAGTGGTCTAAAACCTTTATTTGTGCCAGCATTATTAATCTGTTCATAGCATCAAAAAGGCAATCAGATGTTCTGAACATAAAACATAATAGCAAAATTAGACAGAGACAGTCTTCTAAGCTGTGGGTAACTGCATTTCGTCTCAAAGATTTCAGGATATACTAGTTTAACAAGCATATGGCAGATCATTTCCCCTATTTTACCCCTGCCTTAGCATTAATTGTATGAATAAAACAATAATACTTCAAAACACACTTGCATGTGATAGGGGGCATTGAAAATCCTTAGTAAAAACAAAAAGTACAACAAATGACACAGAATGCAATCAGCGGATAAATTTATACAAATTTAAACTATTTTGATATTGGAAACTGGACCCTACTAGCATTATACAATTACAAAATGCATGGCTGGATTGGATTCATGTATTTAACCCACAATAGTTTGAGCCCACGGTTTGTTGTTTGTTTAGATATAGATACTGAACCAAGATGAGAATTGCAATTTCTTTGGCAGTTGACCTAGCTGGCGCACTTGTAATGGGGATGTGTTTTCATTAATTTTCACAGATAGAAAGTAGAAACAATATTGAGGAACGACAAGTCAAGGAATTTAAGTATATACTAAACTGAATGCTATAGAATGTTGCAAACTTAAATACTTACCCAAATGTCCACTGAACCCAATTCATGTAAAGCGAAATTTGCCAATTTTCTTACATCCTCTGGCTTGCAAACATCACAAGCAATACCAACAACCATAGCTTGTGATAAATTTGCTTTGACTTTGGCTTTGTTTTCAGAAACTGTTAAGCTCTCCTTTAGGTTTTCCCTTAGTTCTTCCACAGTCTGTTGTACTGATTCAGGGCTGTCTTCAACAAACCAAGTTGGAAGAATTAGGAAACTGGCATAGACTGTAGTGACTATAAGAAAGAAAAACTCTCTTATTTGCCTAGAGAGAAGTTGAGACAATGAATACGACCTGCGTGAAGCAATGACAACTCTATCTCCTGATAGAAGAAACTCACGAGCAAGTGCCTTACCTAGCCCTCTTGTGCTGTAAAATAGTGCCAATGGAATCAAAAGACAGCATCTCCAGTTCATCAGCTAAAAGAAAATTATCATATTTTAAAGTAATAGCTCCTAGAGTATTAATTAACACCGTGGGGAATTAGGTTAGCGCCATATAATTATCATATTGAAAATGTCTGTTTTTGTACTGCATTAAGCAAGATCCAAGATAAACAAGATCTCACACATTAAATGAATGTACCAGTTATCTATTCAATGGAATGATGTGCACTAAGATTTTTGTCTGTGTACGGAGGAACTGTCAATCAGTAAAGTGTATCTTCCAAATGAACATATTGCTATATCATTATATTTTATCAAAACTAGTAGTACCTTCCAGTAATAACAACATTCCTTGGACCAGCTTTGCAATGCTCTTCTAGAACCATGTTTGCACCTATCATTGTTCCGATAATAATTCCACCAAGCCAGCTATACCAAATGAGTGTGTTCATCTGACTGTCTCCGCCTACATAGGCAGAAAATTCATCAAAAGAATCATAGATCAGAAAATTAGTTCCTCTCAACCTGAAAGAATCTAATTATGAAAGTTGAGTATCTCAGATATAGCAAGGAGCGTTAGAAACCTGATAACTGAAATCCAATTGCAAGAATTACTCCGGTACTCATCATGGTAACAAGATATCTTCCTAATTGTGTTGCACTCTGTAAAAATAACATGAAAAGAAGAATCAGTGAAGTAGCAATAGAACGACTATAAACATGAGACATTTATACTCTAAAGTGTTGGAACAAGTAAATCTGATGTTGTGGTAAGCGAAGTATGGTCACTGGTAATTATTTGAAAGAAAAACAAAATTAAAACCATGTTCTACATTTACATTAAACAAAACGTGTAAACAAGAAAACAATTTTGATGCAAAGAATACTCCCCCTCTAGGAATTTTGTTTATTTTTACACTTAAGATGTCAAGGTTTATTCTGTATCAGTAAAATCTCAGCTCAATAACGCAGCTTCAACTTTATTTCTTCAAATATCAATAAGACAAGATTTTTTGACATGTAATTATAAATTTTAGGATTGCTAAAAGCTTCAAGCAACTCTACTGACTAAGAAAAGCAATTTCTATCATGCTAAAACTTGTCACTTTGACACACATTATCCATAGTCAATCATGACCAGAAAAAGAGAAAGCAGATAGAAACGAATATAGTAAGAAGACCGTGGTTGAAGAATGTTTGATGACTACAATATGCTTAAAAAAAGAATCGCTCTTCCTATTTCTACCTTCTCGCTTGCTCTAAAGTCAACTGAGAGAAAATAAAGGAGGGGGAAAGGGAATCAAAGAAGAACTCACTGAGAAGAAAACCTCTTCCACTTTCTCCACGAACTTCCTATATTGTCCCACAGGTCTCGAATCTGACCCTGAAAGCTTGACAATCATCGACTTGAGCGCGTAAAGAGCACCCTTACGCTTTAACTTTCGCGATCCCTTCTCATCCTCGACCACCAGCATCCTGCTGTCACGGTCCTCAGAAGGCAATTCCGAAGAGGAGGTCTCCTCCCCTCGGTTATCTGATCTAAAAGAATGGCAAAGAAACAGTGGGACTCCCCGGCGGCGGCACAACCCTGTTCCCAAGAAGGAGATCCCATCATAGGTGGCGGGGTTCCGGTAGAAGCGCGGACGGGGCCTGAAGCCGCCCGAATCGAACCGAGCGACATCCTTGGAGCTAAGAAGGTCGAAGGGGTGACCTGGGAGGTGGAGGTGGGCGGCAGCGGCCATGGCGAGAGGAGGCGGCATAAGCTGCCACCACAAAGTCGAACGATGGCGATGAATCAAGCGAACAATAAAATATCTAAATATCTCGCGAGCAAGCGAGGAGGACGAAGACCACACGTTTAAGGAACGCTCCGCTATCTGTGCGGAGGATCGTCTGTTCCTATCCGGGACAGGTTCACGAGTCATACCAGACAGAGGGCACACATGGCGAACATAGACAGGCTGCCTTGTTGCATGCTGTTTCCATAAGACGCGGGATCAGCAACTTCTGTCCTTGAGTTGAGACGGCCACGTCAGCGCATTCGAGGTCGCTTTTTCTCTACGAAAGAAACGTGGTTGCCGTCCGCGATTTTTGTGGGCTGCGAATTCACGTCTCCATGGGTCGCCGTTGTCATTATCGTACAAGTATGATCTTGCGGCTGCAAAGCGCAGGTATTTAACATCTGGACGTTGGTTTGAGAATCCACCGTAACTGGACGGTTTTGACGGGACTCTTTAAGGTGGCTTGCAAAGGGATATGCATGGGATCCGTGCACCAGGTGCGTGGCGTGTGCTCATACTGTTAGCTGCAGGCAAGTAAACTTGAGGAGTGAAGGTTTGACCCGTTGGTTAATAACGAAATCTTAGCTAGTTAACACTTGCCCTGCCTGATTTGATGATTACTCTATCTAATCTAATCTAATCTAATCTGTCAGCTTCGGTTCAATTTTCTAATTCTGATATTTAATTTTTTAAATTAAAAGAAAACGTCATAAATGAAAATTGAATGATGAATACTTAAGAGCCTGCATAAAACCATACAACTGCACAGTAGCCTGAGGCTGATTCAATCTCTAGGGTAATGTGTTCTATTTGCATGAATTTCGCCCGGTAAACTAACATTCAGAGGAAAAATTTTTATAAATATATTATAGTTGAGAATTAAACCGTGTTTGATAGACATCGAAACGTTTTTACTGTTGCACCATAGCTCCAAAGTTAAAAAAAAAAACAAAACAAAAACATGATTATAACTTTAGAAAATTAATCATGAAAATGAGTCATTCACGTCTATTGGATTGACTCGACTTAAATCATTTAAATATTTGATTTGAATTTTGAGAGGAATTAATTTTGTTCTACCATTTAACAGAGAGAAAATAATTTTTTATTATCATACCAAAAAAAAAAAAAGGAGATATGAAATGACATTTAATTATACGTAAAATATATCATAATTGTTGAAGCATTTTAGATAGTGAAAAAATGAATCCTTTTCATTTTGTGATTAGCGTTGATCATTAAAAGATCATTTTAATTATAAAAATATTTAAATGGAATATATTTTTATTTAATAATCATATATAATTTTATTGGTGTAAATCAAGGTCGACCAAGCTTGAGTTGATTTGAGTTTAGTTTCGATATTTGATTAACTTGTTAGTTAGTTGAATGAACATCAAGTGGGTTAAAATTGATTAGATACTTGACAGTCGATAAATATGTTTGTTACTAGATTGAAGAGTCAAGTAGATTAAGATCGGATACTTGACAATGGAGAAGTCTAAGTGTGTAATGATTGATTGAATACTTTACTGTTCGAAATCCAACAGGAAGTTTGATAGCGGTGAAGTCCTGGTAGATTAAGGTAAATCGAATATTAGGTAACGGTAAAATCCCAACATGTCAAGATGAACCGTATGCTAGACAACAGTGAACTTTTGGTAGGTCAAGGGTAACCATATGTCAAGCAATGGTAAAGTCTCGGTAGGTCAAGGATGACAGGATTCTAGTCAAAGATGAAGTCTCGGCATGTCAAGATTAACCGGATGTAAGGTAAAAAATATCCTATAAATTGAGATCAACCGGATACCAAGTAAGATGAGAATTCAGTGTTATACAGATTGAAACAGAGTTATTAGTAGAATGCTAGGTAGTAGTAATTAACTAATAACTCTTAAACCCTGAATTCGAGGTTTGAGAGACACTACAACAAATTTGATTTTTAGCAGCATACTATTATGTTATCTGCAGCGCATATCGCACGTTGCACAATATTAAGTCAATAAAAGTCAAAAGATTCTGCAGTTAAGATTATTCACCGCGCATGGTGTGCACTACAATTAAATTATTCACAACATACAAAGTGTATTGTTAATGCTGTGTATTAATACCATGAACCAAAATTAAAACAAAAACAAAATCGAAACTCAAAACAATTATCATATCACATTCAACCATCAACCTTAAAACAAAACAATAAGACATCACATAAAACTAATTAATGTCAATTCTCCATTATTTAATAAGGAAAAAAATTATAAAGTAACAAGAATTTCATTTAGTAACATAATTTCTTTCCTAGAAATATGTACATGACTTTAAAATCACTAAAATCTATATCAATCCCACAAAGCAATATATTTAGATAACAAAGTGATTGTGCTTCCTATTACATCCTCAAGAAAAAATATTTAATCATTTAGTCAAATTAGGTTCACCTTTTAAAAAAAAAAAAAAAAACCCTATCAACCCAAACTTTCTAATAAGATCCACCAAGAAAAACTTGATGCACTTTTACTTTTGGTTATATAGATGTAATTTAACCTTCTATAACAACTCCATCAGCACACTAATAAAACAACTTACATTTAGAATTATCATTGATATCTCCACAACTAATATTCTTCAATTTTGGTGGTATAATAATACAAAGTTATTATTCTATCATGTTTATTACTATAACAAATTTGTAGTTAGAAAACACACAATTTCAAGATAGTTACCTAAGCTGCAGCTAGATATTGATTAACATTATCAACATTACTACTTTTTTTAAACCATTGATATTTCTACCGCTATCAACGTCATTTCCAATATTGCTACCAATGCCACCACTAGCAACTTATAAACACATTATGTCAAGTAATGTCACCATAAGATAATTTTATTAATAAGTAAGGGCGGAACCACGTTAACGCCTACTTGGGCTGTAGCCCGGGGACTCGACGACGTTGAGGAGACAAGCTCAGATTTATGATTGGAGAAAGGAAAATGTGAGAGAAAAAGGAAGCCCAGGCTGTCGGCTTCGACGTCGATGCTCATGGCCTCTCAAATCAGCCTAGATAGATCACTTGAGCTAACTCTACCATTGCTAATAAGAATACAAAATATTAAGTAATTAAGATAAATTGTGTCAAATAATGTCACCATAAGATAATTTACTAACAAGAACACAAAAAAAATCACTCTACCATATTTTATCTTATATTGTTGAATTACTAATATGGTATTGCTCATTTTGTTGCCTTATATTTTTAAAAAATATGAAAGAGTGAAGACAATGTCCATGTAGCTGACTCCCAACCAGTTGGGACAAACATAGATTATAATTTTGATCAGAATAGTGAATATAATTAATGTTGAAAGACAACTAATCACAACTGATATGTGAACATCGGCAAGTGTGAAAATAAGCTATATTTTAAATAACTTGTCGGTCCAAATGAATAAAAATCTGACAAACGTAATCCCCTATACAATTTTTCAAAAACAAATGAATCTCAATGAAACAGGATGCTCAATAGGCTTTATATTTGCTTGGAGAGACGAAGTGTCGACTACTTTTTGGTTCATGTACAATTGCAAGCATTGTTCAATAAGATTCTGAACTTGAAAATTGAGAAGGAAATTTAGCAGATCAAGCATACACTAAAAACAAAAATTGATGGAAATTAATTAACCAACTGTTTATCTAACATTAAAAAATCAAAGGTGCATGTACTTATAAGATAATCAACCAATCTTCTCAATGTAGTTATCTTAAAACAGAAAGTAAAGAGGCAAGTGAGTTTTAGAAATGGAACAAAGCTAACAGAATTGTTCGATCATCATGCTCATCCATCTGAAACCAACTAGAATTCGCACACCATTAAAGCAGGGTAGCTAAATCATTAGCAAGTAGAGAGTAACAAGAAAGCATAGAAGTCTAGACTAACAAGAATAATTTTATTATCATCTTACAGGAATCACATACGATTATTTATCCAGATTACCAAAGTACCATAAATGAACAGAATTTAATGGCCTGTTTGTGACCCAACAACCGAAAATGTAATATCATTTAAATTAAAACATAGTTCCACCTAAAGAACAGGCGAGAAATGCATGCAAATATTACATGATAGTAGAAAATATACAGATATTCCATTTGATATTGTGGTCTCTTCTTTAATTTGTTTTTGTAGATCAATTCTCTCTGCTTATCTTTTGTTCCTATCTATTTTGTAGACTTGGTGTTTCAGACAAATTCTAGCTTCGTTATGGTTAACAACATCATTACCGGCCGGTTCAACTTTTGGAAGGAATTTAAGCGAACGATGTGAGAATTACTTCAGTTCACAATCACAACCAGCAGATTACAAAAAAGTAATCATAGTCCGTGCAACAAGTTTTAGATCACTTTCAAGATAGATTAGAGGTTTTGGGAATAGAGAGGTTGTTCTTGGGGTGGAAGAACCAGTTGTGGAGGTGCCAGGAGAACTGGATCTCACCCCCATCGAGCTCCACCCTCTCGCTGCCCCGAAACTTCCAAGGGAGGCACTGCACATGCAAGACTAGCTTGCCGTGGGACATAGCACATTAAAGTGAGACAAGCAAGAAAAATCAACATCGAAAAAGAAAACGTTGGATGAACAGAGTGTCAAATAAAAAAAATTGATTAACCCAGTTAACTTTA
>JBBPFQ011019326.1:0-10688 GCA_037974815.1 Kaempferia elegans | reverse complement strand
TTCTTTTCATTTTGCTGTCTGGGCTTCTTCCACTTAGACATATTTCGGAGCCGAAGCTCGTAACTCGTCGAAATCGACTAGGATTTTTTTCATCAGGGATCTAAAGAAATTCTTATCGATTTAACCCTGTGAAAATGCATTGACTTCTACTTAAGGAGTAACAAAAGGTACATCCATGGCTACCCGATTAATCCTCAGTAAATACTCTTTTAGAGGTTTTTTAAATTTTTATATGAGGGCGAATAAATCATGAGGAATCTTTTGATACATCTGACTAGCAGCGAAATACCTCATGAATACTACCTTGAAATCTTCAAAAGACCAGATAAAAAATGTTGGAAGGCGATTGAACTATCTCAGTGCCAACACAACTCATCCTCTCATCCATATTACCCTCTCATCCACATTACCTCTCAGTTATCTTGATTTATCTCTTTCATGATGACCATGAAGTGGGCTAATATGGGCGCTCAGGCAAGCATATTCACCTTTTTGAGTTTTGACCCTAACATAGTATTGACCAAAGAAAGTATATTTGTTATAACAATTATAAACTATACATTATGTTTATTATTAATATGGATCACAATTAAAATATCCATATTATAGAAGTTACAATACCATAACTACTGCATAGCATCGAAAATAAAAATATCCTACGGTCAGGATGGTACATTATTTTGATAATAAATAAAAAAATTAATAATCTTTTAATTTTTGTCCAATATCGATTATTCTTCATAAAATGTTTTTATTTAGATGATAAATGTGATAGAAGTGTAATCGAAATGAACCAAACAGTAAAATGTTGGAGCTCGGCTCAACTTTAATTAGAACTTTAATTCATAAATTCGAGTTCGGCTCGTAATGAAATTATATAGTTTTCAAATGACTCAAGTTTGGTTCATTTTATTTTAGAACAAACTTTTTTTCGATTGAGACATCAATAGCTCACGAGTGACTTGAGTGGACTTCGCTTTTAAACGATGGGGCAACAAGTCACTAGGTTTTGAACATTCATAATGAAACATTACACAATTTTTTTTTCTTCTTGAATTCCTCAGTCAACTGTTCACGAGTTAATTGCTTGCAACCTGCAAAGATAGATTACAAACAGATTTAAGAGAGGAAATAGAGTTGAGGGACAAGAAAGTTTGATTGCCATACTAAAAAAACATCAAAAGAATAAAAAAAGATAGGAGATTTTTATGAAATAACTATTTTTGTGTTGGTTGCAAAATGAATCTAGACTATCAATTCTCACAGAATTATTATTCTTCTCCCAAACATTCTTATGTAATACCCGACTAATCCTGAAGTAAATTGTCTTCCATAATTCACCCATCGAATAAATTTCGAGCGCAGCTTATGCATATTCAAAAGTTGATCTTTAGGATATTCGCCCCATTTGAGATTTGAATCTAGTCGTCAAATCCTATGTTATGTTAGATTCAGAAGAATAGCTATTCCTATTTTCAGTTAGGATGAATGAACTTGGAATATTGAGAATATTCTCTAGTCATCCTTCTTACTAGGCCTTACTCCGTTACAATTCAACTATGTTTTGCTCCATACCAAGGTATATATGCTCCTACTCTATTCCTCTTATAGTAATGTGTTTTCCAGTTCGATCAATTCTCCAAGAAATATGCACTTTGAACAAATAGGATGGGCTGGACTGAACGAACCAAGCGATCTAAATTGACCAAGGGGGTCGGGCATGCTAATAAGGCCAAGTGTGCCGTTATTGTTTATTAGTGTGAAGGATATTAAATATCGTGGAGAAGTATCCCTGTCTATTTCCTTGTTACAATGTATGTTCCTTGCACCCTGTATAACTCACTCCCTCATCCACTTGCCCCCTCAATCACTGTGATTTACCTCCTCCTTGTTCCTAGGGCAGACTGACAGGGGCAATTAAGGAAAGCGCTTCACCTTTTACCACTTGTTACAATGTCTGTAAATCAAACGTAGGAATGAATGAAAATAGTCCATTTGTACCATTCCATTTCCACGAAACAAAAGAAAATATATTTCATCAATTGTATTCCCTAAGCATAGGAAAAGAATAACTATTTTATTCCCAATAATTGAACTATATTTTTGCTTCATCTCTATTCTACAATGTGCCATTTGACCAGAAAGAAAATGTTCAGATTTCATGAATTTGATTATGCACTTTCTGATAATGTAAGAAATTTTACCATGCACACTGAGCGTCTATAATCCCCAAGAGCATTAAGTGTATGTAAGATATCTTTCCAAGGTAAGGTCCATTTAATTAACAACGCTGTTGAACATCAAAAGAGAAATGCATCTTAGAATCATTTGTAAAAGTTACCTAAGAACAACATGATGAAGCTTGTGATCTTTCAGTTGATGTATTTGTAAGAACCACTCCAGCTGGTTGTAGAGCTGGTTGGGCTTGTGGTAACCGTTTTGCTGGTTGTACAAAGGAATACAAAAGCGCATTATAAAAAAGTGCACATTGGATTCTTGTTGCGAAGAATGAAAATACAAAGATACTCTAGAAGGAAATGTAAACCAGAAATTTCTGGAAGTACATTACATAGTATGAATCAGCAAATCTAACAAATTAACAATATTCAGTCAAATTCACCTTCAAAAGCTAATATCTAGAACATATATAACAGCCAAAAATTATCATAACAACAAAAGAATCTGAAGACATAGCCAATGAACAATTTGGAACTCCCAATTGTCATGAAGTAAATTAGGTAAGTTGATCAGCTGGTCAATAACTGAAACATTGGGTGGAGACGATCTTGTAGGAGACACTCCTACGCGGCTAACTTGCAAGAAACAAAAAATATGAACTTCAAACAGAAGAATATAGGTAAGAACAAATAGCAAGAATATTAAGAAAAACTAGGAATGTCAAATATAGGCAGCTGTAATAGATTTGGTGAGCAAAATCACATCTCTCTGGATATGAATGGGGTAATGAATCAGAGAAAGCATATCACAGTTTTCTCTTCAAGAAAATGCGACAAACAGAATTTGAAAGAACTTTTCTTCTTCTTCTTCTTCTTTTTTTTTTTTTGCCAACTTCAACAGTAATTTAAGGCAATATAGAACTAATTCTAGCATGATCACTAATTATTCACTTGTTGATCTAATAAAGAAAAAATTCAAGACAATACACAAGACATGGGACACTAAGTGGGATAATCTATTAAAGCAGAATGGCAAAGTCTAAACTTACAAATTTAATTTCAATAGAAAAGCAATAATCCAATGAAGCATGTACCTATCTCATAAAATATATCATTCACATTGATGGCTGTTCTGGCAGAGGTTTCCATGAAGAACAGACCATTGTCCTCTGCATATGTACGTGCTTCCTGCAAGACTGACATTGATGAGTTGCACTAGAATTATTTCCACTATTTGAAGAGGTTATATTGCCCTAAGCTCTCTTCTCTCCTTTTCAAGCAAGATCTACATGGGATGTACGATAATCTATCATGCACAACAATATTCAATCTTCAAGTTTTTACAAGATTGCAAGGCAGAGTTTTTGAATAAACATGAGAGAGAGAGAGAGACTTGTTATGGATATTTCTGCAAAAAAATTCCACTTGCAGAATACCTCCAACAGAGTTATCCACATGTTATAGAAAGATACTGGAACAGTATGCTAGTAGTTGGAAGCGATTGAAGAATCAACCACAAGAGATTGCTTTTTAACAATTGCTATATGTCCAACTTCCTCACTCAACAAATTCAACAATTGGATTGCAATCAGCATCAGGTTCTTGTATCCATGCTCATACAACATGCAAGCAGAGAGGTTCATTTGTACTGATTGTTTTCTGAACGTATAGATGGGACTCGATTACACAATAGAATAGGTAACAACCAGATCAGGTAAGCTTAAACTAATGACGGTGATCTCAGATTCTGTGGCAATTTAATGAGAATCCATGAAACTATTTAATTGTATAATACACAGGAAAAAGGGAATCTAGAGAAGGGAAACCACATGGAAACTTGTCAAGCAGGATGGTTACCTCAGTTTGCACCTTCCTTTTGTCCTCCAGATCACATTTATTTCCAGCAAGAGCTGTCACCATATTTGGATTACCTATATCACCTTGCAAATTAGTGAAAAGAAGATTAACAGCAATAAATACTTAGCAAAGTGTAATTAAACCTAAACCCACCTTGTTTTCGCAATTCTTGTACCCACTTTTTTGCCTTTTCAAATGATTCCTAAACTCAATAGAAAATAAACCAAAATGGCAATCAACGAAACGAAAAAAAAAAGTGATTTTTACGCATTAATATACTGAATTTCATCGTGGTGAAGAAATGGAACAGTGGAACAAGGATCAGACGCCGCTTACCGTGCTGGTCATGTCATAAACAATGATTGCCGCGGCTGCGCCTCGGTAGTACATGGGGGCCAAGCTGTGATACCTCTCTTGCCCCGCGGTGTCCCAAATCTCAAACTTCACGGCGGTGTCGCCCACCGTCAACGTCTGTGCAAAGAATGCCGCGCCGATCGTGGACTCCTGCAGTTGAGAGAGGAAAATCAATTACAAAACCCCTAACTTTGCCCCCGAATTTCACAAAAAAATAGAGCCCGGACCCCCAAGGGACGAGCGATCCGGAGAAATGGAAACCTGGAACTCGATAAACTGCCCTCTCACGAACCGTATGACGAGACTGGAATTCCCAGCGCCCATATCACCCAGCAAGACCTGAGATCGGAACGAGGCAGAATGGATCGGTGAATTCAGCACAAGGGGAGACGATTCGAAGGTTGACTTACCAGTTTGGCGCTGACGCTGCTGTTTCCGGCCGTCCCCATGGATCTTGATCTCGGAACCGAGGCGGAATTGCGGTATGCGACGGAAGCTCCTCTTCTCTCTGCCGCGAAGAGTCTCCGATCACTTTAGTAGTTCAATTTACTAAAATATTTATACCATACCGCAAAAGCGCCCATATTTTAACGGAGCTATAATTCAAGAGAAAATTTTTAACTGCCCCCAAAGTTTAGCTAAATTTTTATAATACCTCTTTAATTTTTAATATTATCAGAGATGGCATCAGCCGTCCGATTTCATGATTGCTTTAAGATTGGCGCTCTTAGACAGGGTAAAGAGGGGCATCGTCCCCATTCCCCATCGAAGCCAGTTGTAGCCATCGCCTTCCTCCTCCTCGTCCTCCACCTTCTCCTCCCTTTCTCTCCCTCTTCTTCCGTCGTTGCCTTCTTCTTAGCTTGCTGGCAGTTCGAGATCCTTCCGATAGCGCGAGACAGCGGGAAAAGGCGAGCTTTGGGAGAAAAAAAGGAAGATGTCGTGCTCTTCGTCTTCGGGGTCGGAGGAGGACAAGGGCGTAGATGCCTACCACAAGGGAGGATACCACACGGTCAGAATCGGGGACCAGTTCGCCGGCGGGAGCTACATCGCCAGAGGAAGCTAGGCTGGGGGCATTTCTCCACCGTCTGGCTCGCCTATGACACCCGATCGCAGGTACTACTTCTCTCCGAGCATTTCCTTTTCGCGTTTGTGATGTTTGTGTATGGTGCCGCCATAAGGTAAGATCGCACTTTCAATCTTATTCGACCAGTCATTGCCAAAAATCGAAATTTGGGGACGAATGTTATGATTTATCTGGTAAAGTTTTATTCTCTTATTTTCTGTGATCGAATTGATTGTTCACTGTTCCTGTTCCTAATTTGATCTACAATATGAAGTATGAATTCCAAAAACATTGAAGACAATATTACACTTGGAAAGATTGGATGGAAAAAAATACGAAATGATAGATCGAATCAGCAATTCTATTGTACAAACATAAATAGTTTTGATGAGTACAATTTGGAGATAAACCGAAGCTCATTCTAATGCATACACATATAGAGTTACATCTCACAGAACCTATTGTTTAGGATATCTTTCAAAGATCAAAGATTTGGCCCTTTCAGTGTGAGTGTTTATGTAAAGATTTTCAAATTAGTATCCTTCATAAAAATATACTTCAAAATATAGAAGTCTTCATAGAACCCTAGAATGACTTTCCTTGTATAAGGTACCCATTGGATTAGGGTTGTGTCCTTTTCAACAGTAACATCCAAACTATTGCATCTTTGAAATCTCAAATTCCCAAATTTGGCTGAGTGCTCGGTTAAGCGATATGCATTTCTTTGCTCTGCAGATTGTTGTATTTTTGTTGCTCTGGAAATTCAGAAAAGTGCACCAGAGTTTGACCGAGCTGCTTTCTGTGAAATTGAGCTTCTTTCAGCGACTGCATAAGTGGATGCTTTGAATATCAAACGTGTAGATCAACTGGTCGACCACTTTAAGCATTCTGGCCCAAACGGGCAGCATCTGTGCCTGGTAATTGAGCTCCTTCGGTATAGTCTGCTTTGGCTAGTGAAGTACAACCGCTACGAAGGCAATGGGCTGGATAGGGTGAAATGCATATGCATTTCTATCTTGGTGGGACTCGATTATTTGCACAGGGAACTCGGCATCGTTCACACAGATTTGAAACTGGAGAATGTTCTCCTGCTCTCGACCATTGATCCCGCAAAGGATCCAGTTAGGTTTGGTTCTACTCAAATCCTAGAGAGACTGGAGGGTTATCCAAATGGGGGAGCGATGGTAAATATGATCAAAAAGAAGCTAAAGGAGAGGGCAAAGATGGCAAGGATATCCGAGAGAAGAGCAACAACCGCCTGTCTCGTGCTACAGGAAAGAGCTTGGATGGGATTGATCTTTGATGCAAGATTGTGGATTTTAGAAATGCATGTTGGTAAAAAAAAAGCAATTAACCAATGATATACAGACTAGGCAATATGGTCCCCTTTGGTGATTCTCGGTGTGGGATACTCTTTTTAATGTGGTCTTTTGCTTGCATGGTTTATGATCTCGCTACCAGTTATATGTCGTTTGATCCTAAGTGTGGCCGAGGAAATACCAAGGATGAGGAATAGCGTTTGCCTCTTTATTGGCATGGTGCTATGTTGCTATCTTTCATACCAAGTAGGTGACTTGTTCGCATGACAGGATCATTCAGCTTTGATGATGGAGCTTCTGGGAAAGAGGCCCAAGAAGGTGAAACTACTACTGGTTATTTCGACCCCATCGATATGTTTGTTATCTTGACTAATTTTCCATCTGACCTTCAGATTGCTACAACGGGATCTCTATCGAAGGACTACTTTGACCGGTATGGTGACCTCAAGAGGATCCGAAGACTCAAATTCTGGACACTAGACAAGCTACAGTTGAGAAATACAAGTTTGCTGAGTGTCTGTGCCTCCTACTCGACTTTGCTCCCGAAAAGCGGTCAACCACAGCACACTGTCTGCAGCATCTATGGCTTTGGATCAAAGATGCAAAGCCTGGTGGTGAACAAAATGAAGCCATTGTTGGAAACCTGGAGGTTGGAATGAATAAGCAGATAAGCTTAAAGTTTGAGTGAGCTAAGAGGCTGTTCTTCATACTCTACGTGCATCCTGCATTCACTTCGCGATGTCTATTCCTCCACATATGACGAGTCTGATTACAAAGATACAATCAACATTGGATCGCTATGACATTATTGAAAGCAGTTTCAACACAGCCACATGACAGCGATAACTTCAGCCTGCCATATTTTTGTGCAGAATAGTTTGTGTTATGATAACCTCAACCAAGAACTAGTTATCAACATTTACTGAGCTTTCAATAACCTTATTGACCTATTTAATGAGGATGCTTTACCAAGTCAAAACTTTGGGTTTCATCTACTTTATTAGAAATTGATGCAAGTCAAACCTTCTTGATAATCTTTTGGGTTTCAAGCAAGCTACTGTCCCAAGTCAAATTATGCTTTGAAGCTTTGCTACAACTTCTGAAAAGAGATAGTAAAGAACTATGAAAATATGGCCAGAACAATCACACTATGGATTCGATACTCTTAATTATTCACGGTATATTATATCAACATACATACATCCTCGTATGTGCATGTAAGCATTCAAGAAATACGGTAATGTGAAACAAAAGGCGACGTCTCGAGTCATTTATGTCAATTTAAAACTGATATGCTGCCATCTGCTCTGGAACAATGAAAACTGGCGAATCTTACAGACATGATCTTAAAGCTGGTAGATCTTGGACTCGGAGATCGGAGGCAAGCTGAATAGTGGTGTTCCAAGTCAAGTTACTGCCCGGGATTCCCAAGGAGCCGCTCCACAGCAGCATGGATGTTCCCTGCGGTGGCAGTTAGCGCACGGATATTCTCCTGAGTGTCATAAAATCCCATTTCTTGAAGCTGGGACAACTGAGTTGCATAAAGTTCTTCTGGAGGTACTGCAAGTAACAGAGAAATTAAGGTTCAGATTCACATTCCAATTAAGATAACTAGGGGAAATGCCCAAGTTTGCCCATATTAATGAAGAATTTTGATTTTGGACCTCCTTATTGAAAAAACACAATCCCAGTTCTCACTATTGTACCAGAATACCCTCAGCCTATCAAACTAATTCACCGATCAATGCGATAAAAACATTTTGAAACGAAGTTGCAAGCTATCAAGAATATGAAATTTGGTAAATTTTCAGTTCAAAATGTTTGATAAACATTTATATGAAAGTTGTACAAAATTATGCCTGATCAAAAACACTAGAACTAACCAAAAACAGAATTCGCAAGAGTCCTGAGTCCACCAAATTCTCTCGATAAACAACTTAACGAACAATATTTTGTATCAAAACTAACAAAAAATAACCTAATTAAAATAGATTGACGTAATATAAGAGCAATTTGTCAAGAGTGAAATGTGCAATTTTAAAGCCTACCAAATTGTTTCACAAAACAGTTTGATTAAAAGGATAAAAAATATTGTATCAAAAATATGGCAAAACTAACCTAGATGCTATCAACACACTCAAACATATTAATATGAGGGCCCTCAATCAAGAGTGTGAAAATAGCTTGACAAATATCAATTTTCTTAAATGAGGGGTGTATTTTACGCTATGGGTAGGAAGGGCCTAGATTAGGTGTTAGAGGCCCCAACTCAAATTCCTCATTAGCAAGAAGCCAATTTCGGTGTATATTTCCAATAATTTAACAAGCTGAACTTCATAAATAAGTGCAACTAGAGATGAGAAAATTGACCATTTGAAGGATTGGGGATCCCAAGACCTCCTGCACCAAGCCCACCAAACATGTTCATCAGGAATTCCAGTCCTGTGTTGCTTTGCGTGCCTATCAAATGTCAAGTAGCAGCATGCAAGCATGATATGAGAGATCAAGCACAGAACAAAATTATCTCATCAAAATACATGGCTTAAAGCAGCAAATACAACTCTAGAACAGTTGCTAAAATCATGCAGGCGCATCATTGCAGATATAACTAAAAAGCTGCACAAAACACCAACTCAACTTTTAAATGCATGCTTTTAGCAGAATATTTGTTTCATGAACCCAAGACTCACTTTTCTAACTTGTATGGAATAGGACTTATGATTTGGATAATAGAATAAGATAGTAAGCTCATAAATCGAAATAATTTTTTTATAATGTATTAAGTAACAATAAGATTTCAAGAAAATGAAAATTATTGCCTTTTGAAATTATTCCATTTAGTAAATTGTATAGCAGTTTAGTTTGTGCCAATGAATCCCAGTGGGACTAACTTTAAACTAAAATGATTAATTTAGAGATTAGATTCTTATTCCCTGCAGTGGAATACCTAACAGCAAGCTCTGTGACTTGCCTTGAAGGGAATATAAATCATAGTGAATGAGTCCCATATACGTACTGAATTGTTAAGTTAGTTATACAAAACAGTTATCTCAGGTTTAAGGTTATAGAATAAAAACTGTATTTAAATTATCACATACAAGTTTTTTAATAGGGAAACACTAAAAATTGAACACTTAGCTTATTATTAACTTCAGCTTTTTTAATGTGGTAAATGAAATTAGATTTGAAAAGCTATAAATATAAGAAAAACAGGAACAACCACATGCTAAAAGATAACCAATTTGATGAGTGAACACATCAGATCCAATTCAATGTAATAAGTTTAATGTAACTTTGTGTCTCTCCCTCTTCTTCTCATGCTTCTGTTGTTTCTACAGCAAGCTAGTAGTTTAAACACATTCATACAGATTGAGCAGGTTTCAGGTTAAAGTGTGGGCCTACCCTGAGTTCAGATGGATTAAAGTGAACTCGTGTTTGCTTAGAGAAGTGAATCTAGGCCCTAGGATAGTGTGAAAACTTTGGTACAGACAAATAACCTTGACACGATCCATGGATCATAGTACTAGTTAATATTCACCACAACAGTGATGCCACATTGCCACCCATTTTAGATTTTTCAACTTAAAAATCATTAATAGTGGATTAAGTATGCAATCACCGAGCAGCAAATCATCAAGGATCATGAAACATCTAAAGAATGAGCAATTATTAACGCATTGCAATCCAAAACAAACAAAAAAGGGTATAACAATTTAGGGATGATGTTTACTGTTACCCGTGCCCCGACCTGTCTGCTCTTGTTCCCTGTAAAAAAAAGGAAGAAGAAAAGAATCAGTCACCTAAATAATCTATTCTCATATGAAAATAAAAATAATAGAACTAAAAGCAAATAAAAAGTTTTGGTTAATATAAATAGTATTTGCATTAGAAAATCCACAAAATGCAAAATGAAGTGTC
>JBBPFQ011019000.1:0-10689 GCA_037974815.1 Kaempferia elegans | reverse complement strand
AAACAATAATATTGGAATGATTAAACTCATTCTCAGTTCAGCCTACTATCAAACTCATTCTCATTCTCATTCTGGTCTCTCAAACCAAACGCCACATAATATTCTTTAGTTGTAAGTCTCATTTGAAAGAAAATTTTTTATAAATATGTTATAGCTGGAAATGAACTATGAATATTTAAAAATAATTAAATATCCTTATCACTGTACTAACTTAGGACTGAAATAATAAAGTAATAGAGTTGAGTTGGTTAATATGATTATAAAGTAAGAGTTTGAATCTGATAAAATCGTGAAAGGCCCTTTTTACTGGTCAAGTACAACTTTTTTACTAGTTAATTACAACTATTCAATTTAAGATGGATTTCACTTTTACTGCTAGTAGGACTGAAATGAAAATTTACCAAATTAAAAACCCTAAGCTTATCTCTGTTTGTTCCCACATCCTCCCAGACCTCCCTCTTTCGTCTCGTCGGTCTTGCCTACTTCGCTTCCGCGGCGGCGCCGCTTCCCGACCTGCTTGTTTCGATACCCGTCGGAGGTCAATCGCCTTCCACGACCGCCTTCCGATTTCGACCCCGCGCCATCCATTCAATATTCCGACGCCGTCTCATTCCCATCGAGTCGTGGGCGCCCTTCTGTCCGACCATTTCAACGCTGCGGAACTCTCTTTTTGAGTGAAGGGATACTCTGCGGTAAATTGAAGCCTTAATTTTCCTCTATACCTTGTGAGAATTGGATCCATACATATCTGAATCCGGGAAAAACAAAACATCTAACGTGAAATAGCTATGTTCTGCGCGCCTATTAGTGCACATTTGGGAGCACGATTCATGCAGAGTAGTTTCAGATATAGACGTCTGCAACACTTTCATCTTGCAACTGCCCTAACATCCGTTGTTTTAGGCCTATTTAGAGTTGATCATCCATGGTTTCGTTTCCATTTCCACAATTCTCTCTCTCGCTTGCATAACCCACTTGAGTTCCATGACAATGGCATTCTAAGAGCTAAAGCACATTGATGTGGCGATTGTCTTGTGAGCCACGTGACATCAAAGAAGTCAATATCGGAGGTGATTTGACGGTCAAAGTCAAGGATCCAAAGGACTAGATGTGCCGATCGGGTAAGGATCAAATCTATTCTGAGCGGGCTTGGAGTAAGTCATCATGAGCTCTCAGAACTTATCACTTCTTGCCTCGTCGATCGGGTTTAGTTCCGCCGATCGGGTTTAGTTCCGCCGATCAGGTTTAGAGTAGCATCGCCGCTCAGCACTTAAGTACCCTTTTTCATAAGTTTTCTCCAAACCATATTAGGACTAGCCGTCCTACCGCTCGGGAGGGCACGCCCAACTCACCAATCGTGCAAGTCACGGTGTTAGCTCAGTACGTTATTATGACCCACATAGTCAACACTAGACACTTAGATGTCGCCTATATTAATAGGTTTGAGCTCACGGATACATTAGGAATGGGAACAGGCAAGGTAAATTAATAGTTATGTGCATTTATTAGAACCTAGAACCTCATCAATCATAGCCTCATTAACGGAAGAGGAAAACGAAAAGCTCTCTTGTAATTAATGAGCCAATAATTAGTTCATTTCTCTCTTGTGATAAATACTGCCTCATTAATGAGGAAGGTGAAAGGTTTGTGTGAAAAATGTATAAAAGGGCAGCAATAAGAAAAAGGAGGGGACTTCTTTCCCATTCACTTTCCCTGGAGTTGGGTTGGATCCGGACAAGTTGGGTTGGATCAAATTTTGTTTGAAAATTGACCTAATCCAGCACTTGATTCCCCTACCTTAGATATGATCTACAAGCTTTTGATCTTTGACTTTGACTACCAGATCACCTCCGATATTGACTTCTTTGATGCCACGTGGCTCACAGGACAATCGCCACTTCACACATGAATTTGACATTGCCCTGTTTGGATCTCCTTTTTGTCTGTTGAAATGGGATCCACATCTGCAGGAGAATTCCTTAATACAATAGCTTTGAGCATTGACAGAATATTTGTGGTGCTAGACAATGTTCTTAACATGCCACCAGTCATGTGTGTATAATATATAATCATAGTGTGTATATATATAATCATAGTGTCAGTAATCTAAACTGAACAATAGAATTTGTGCAAGTATAATTGAGAGGAGTGTCTGACAAAAAGGAAAGTAACAACATTATTCATCCCATGTCCCAATAACATGCTTATATAAGGTCCAAATATGATGCATAAACTTTAATAAAGGAAAATTGATAATATATATAATAGATGGCAAAACTGTGATTTACAAATAATCTCAAAGTGTCATGTTAGCTACACTCTATCTCACATCTTGCCATCTCAATGACCTCTTATTGACTCAAACTTCTCACCCTCTTATTGATCTAGAGGCAAAAGGTAAAGGAAATCAGTAGGGAAACATTGAGTAGAAGTCAACAAGCATAATGGAAATGCTATAAGTTAATATTGAAGAATGCAACAACATCATTTATCCTACAACCCACTCAACTACATGAATGCAATACCACTGTAAATAATCACATTATCTCAACAAACCAACAGGAGTGAAAACAATACTAATGACTGATATAACTGCATGGGCTACAGCTTTACCAACAGATGTGCAATCTACTTATACATTGACTTGTAAGTTAATAGCATGTAGGAAAACTGTGTTCTTCCTATACCTTTTGAGTGGTGCCATGTATCACCCTAGATATGAATATATGACTACCTCATGACTCAGCAGTCTGTCATTGTTGTGTCCAACAACACTATAAAATCCAGAGAGTGTAGAGTGGCTGTCTGAATAAGAAATTATTTCAGAAATTTGATTTCTGATTTTTTTTAAACAGTCATTTTACAGTCTTAATAACAATGATACAGAGTGAAACACAACTACCAGGTAGGGTGGAGTGATATGCTGTCTGTTAGATTGATCAACAGATTCACTTGTTTTAGAAGTTGGATTTCAGCAATTAGAAAATAGGTTAAAATGGTAACATGTATTCTTATTGTCACATCCTTAAATTAGTGGTGGGGGAAAAACCTGGTCCAACAGATATATGAGCTAAATAAATCCGAACCAAAAGCTTTTATGATTTGGAATATTTTTTATCTAAGCCAAAATACAAATTAGCCATGCCCGACCCATGTTTAATTATATAAAGATATAATTTACTCAAAATTTAATTATAAATCACCCATTATACTTCCTTGTTAATAATTAATCTGAGTCATTTATTCAATGTACTCTGTATGTATTGATAAATTTTAATAATGTTAAATAGTAATAAAAGAGTACCACTACACAATTAAGAGCCATATCATTTTAGTTTGGCCTTGGTGACTAATTATGGTTGTACTTATAATGGTATGATACTAAATATGTTTTTTGATATCTTTTGTTATAGATTTTTAATTTATAAAATTAAAATTTTATTTTTACTACATGAAGTATCTTTTCTCGTATTAACATTAGTAAGTAGTTTGATGTGACCTAAAAACTGATAATCAACCTTCTCTGATCTGACTTTGGTTGGTTTGATTCTACCATATTTGGTTTTGGATATTCCTTGATCCGGACAAGTTGGGTTGGATCAAATTTTGTTTGAGAATTGACCTAATCCAGCACTTGATTCCCCTACCTTAGATATGATCTACGAACAAGGTCATGAATTTGAGGCTTTAATTTTATCTTTTTGGAAGCAATTTATGGAAATAATGGTTGAACTGGCAATAAATATTAACAACTACTATTTTGAGAGGGATTTTTTGACAATTAAATGCAGCATTTTCAACTGAGGAAAAATGGCAATGAAGAAGAATCCTGTTGTTTTTCTTGAGATTTCGGTGGATGGAAAGCCTCCTGAAAGAATGGATATAGAGGTAGGTATTTTATTGGTTTTCATGACTGGGCTTACTTTTTTTCAAAGATATTTGGTTAACATGTCACACCCTTTTGTCTTACCTTTTTTCTCACTTGATTTTACAGCTTTTTGCTGATGTAGTTCCAAAAATTGCAGAGAATTTTCGAGCACTTTGTACTGGTATGTTCTCCATTTCCATTTGAACTCTCTGCAATGAGATATTTACTAGTATTTTGACGTCGGGCCGGATAGCGATTATCCTGCAGGCTATTGAATGCTATATTTCCGCAAGAATACCGGAAACAACCTTCTAGAACTTGTTAATTCGAAGAAAAATACCAAGAATTAGGAAAAATAACAGCACTACCGAAAATATTATTAAACCAAAATCTTCTCCTTCATACGAGAGTCCTAATCCTTGTTGAAATAACCTAAGAAATAAGAAAATGACATAACAGAAAAAAGAAAAGTAAAAGAAAACTCATCTTAAAAAAGAGATAAAATCTAAACTAATTTTTAGTAGTTGCAATAGGAAAAACAAAAAGCAAAAGAAAACTCATCATAAAAAAAAAGATAGAATCTAAAATAATTTTTTAGAAAAGAAAACTAATCCTAAAATTTTAAAATAAATAAAATAAAAAGTTAAAAGACTAAATCTAGGATTTTGACTACCCAATTAGCCGATTCCATCTCTTCTGGACTCCGAATAGAGTGCAACCATATCAGAAAGTCACAGGCTAATCATCTTCCTTGTAAGTAGCCTCGATCGTCCTTCTGCAAGACCCAAAAGAGAGATTTGTAGCCTCGTTTTATCCTCGTCACAGCTCGAATGGGAACATAGCCGTATCGGAGGACATAAATTGGTCATGCTGTTGGATGCTCCTGCATCATCTTTTTAATAAATATTAATCTGTTCAACGTTGAATATTCTATCTGGTGTATCTTTTCTCTGGCATGATCATACCGTACAATATTTAGATAGTAGAAGATAATAAGGCTTTTCACTTATCTTAATAGAGTGATAAACCATGACATTTTATCAGAAAATACTCAAGGATTTTTTGAATTCATCGACTTTGGTTTTGTCTAGGTGAAAAAGGCATTGAAGCTTCTACAAAAGTACCATTGTGTTACAAGGGTTCAACCTTCCATCGAATTGTGAAAGGATTTGTTGCTCAAGTACGTTTCTTTCATTGTTCATTGTTGCTAAAAAATAATATGGAAATGCATTTCATATCCATTCAGTGGGATGTATGCTGTTGATACTTTTTTGTTGGGTTGTTTCTTGCATTTGCATGTTACAGGGCGGTGATTTATCAAGACAAGATGGTATTGCTTTGTTATGTCCAGGCTTCTACTTTCCATGTGACTTCTTGCTAAATATACTTTGAAAGCCCAATTAATCTACTATTTCCAGGCATTGGTGGTGAGAGCATATATGAAAGAAAATTTCCAGGTATATGATGGGAGGAGAGGACCATATGATTTCTGACATGCTATTCTATATTTGTTAGTCATGGAACATGTTGTCCTGATGTCAATCTTTTCTGTATAGATGAAAATTTTAAGCTCAAGCATGCAGGACCTGGCTTTCTATCATTGGCAAGCTCCGTACCCAACTCAAATGGATCTCAATTTTTTATTACCTTCAGGGCTACTCCAGAGCTTGATGGGTAACCCTTTCCTTTCTATGAACTTTATATGGACTATGATATATGAAGATTTTGGCTTTTGTTTACTGTCTATTTAGCTGTGCAACTGGAAGGTTGTTATGGCTGCTGGTTTCTTTTTACCCCTGATTCTCACAAGATATATCTGCCTGTTTTGCAGCAAAAATGTTGTGTTTGGGAAGGTACTAAGTAGTTCAGTATTATTGAAGAAGATAGAACATGCAGGTACTGAGAAAGGAAAACCCCTTTACATGGTAAAAATTGTTGATTGTGGTGAAGTTTCTGCTGGTAAGACTCAAGTTGCAGCAAGAAAAGAAAAGGGTAAGATCTGAAGCAAGCACGATAACACAAAGGGTTTTGTTAGTTTGTCTGACACATCTGTAGTTCTTGCAGAGAAGCTTAGAAAAGCCAACTCAGATAGCTCTTCTAGTGATAGTTCTGGTGGAGAACAAAGGTCAAATCACAAAAGGACTGTTAAAGAGCAAAGAAAGAAGAGAAAGAGAAGATATTCATCTGATTCTGATTCCTACTCATCTGATAGTATTTCTAGTTCAGAGTCTGACTCATCATATACAAGTTCCTCAAGTGGTTCTAGGTACAAGAGGAGAAAGAGAACATTAAGAAAAAACAAAGATAAACATGGTAGAAGAAAGAATGATTGCAATAGAGATAGGCAGCAAAAAATTCACAACAACAGACCTACTCGTAAATCCAAACGGTATGTTGGTTAATGCCAGCCTGATATAAAGGTAATTTTATGTACTGCAAAAGACAGGCAATTTGTTTTTATATAAAATGTGCTCCATTTTGTAGGAGCTCAATAAGTTCCAGTGATTCAGAGAGTGGAAGTACCAGCAATAGTAGCTCTGGTGGAGAAAAACCTAGTCCTCATGATAGTATTAAGAACTTCAAGCAATCACCGCAGCGTACTGATATCTCTGCTAAAAACGATGGTGTGCAGTTGCTCTTGAAGTTCTTCTATCATATATGATTTATTTTCAGACTAAGTTCTTTTGCATTAATTAATATGGCATCCTACATCTTTCAATTTTCTATTATTTCATGCATTTTAATGCTTTTTGTTTGTTTTGTTATTGTTTGTTGTTTGCCAACCCGGTAACCAATTTTAATGCGTTATTTCCCCAATATTTTGCCCTTGCGATTTTCACTCTGTCCTTCCAGACATCCTGTTATGACACCTGCAAGGCATATAATAATCAATGCTTTGCAATATTTGCAAATTCTTGTGCTAATTAAGGTCCATTTGTTATCTTGTTTTTGTAAACGGTGAAAACTATTAATTATTAACTTGTGGTATGTGCCTTGTATGTAATTTGTTTGGTTCGCATCATTTAGGCAGATGATAAATCTTCTCATTATTTATATGAACCAGCATATCTATATACTAAAGAATAACTTAATTTTACTTTAATATTATTAGTGATATACTCTCTGTAAATTCAATGGAGGGATAAGTTTTACGTAGTTGACCCCAAGTAGTTTGGATGGCTTGATGATGATGATCTTATGAACCAGCACAAGCACAGTACTATCCCAAAAGCAAAAAAGTGTCTTCCAAAGGCTCCAAACAAATATCACAAGCTTGTGCTTCCCTTCATTCTATATCTATATTTTCTGGACAGAGAATGCTACTGCACAAATTTAGAGCCGCCCAGCTTTTGGTTTAAACAAGAACCTCAGTTTTAGCGATCAGGCATCCATTAAGTGTGCAAAATGCATGAAATAATTGTGACTTAGTATGACCAGATAATTGTGGGACTCACGATTGTTTTGATGTCAAATGTCTGATTGTGCTTTCTGCACTGTAATTCTGGAAATATTGCTATATATTTTTTCTTTGTTTGCTGACACTGAAACATGATATGATTATAGCCAGATTTTCCCCCCTTCTATCAATTGTTTATTGGCTTGGCTTTGCTGAAAAGCTGATCACCTCGTATGTTCAATAGGAAGGAAACAATCTCTTCCGGCAGCACCAGTTAAACCATTAGCTACTGGATATGCATCCAAAAGTGAAAGGATAGATCCTGATGTTAATGTCTCACATGAAGCAGGATATGTTTCTAAAGAAAAGAGAGATTATGCAGATGTAACAAATCACTCGATAGACAAATTTAATGAAAGGACCAAAAAACCTCCCAATTCAATTGAGAGGTCAAGAAAATCCAGGTATTACTTGTGCATATTCATTTACCGGCCTCCGGCATGTACACTCATCTGTAATTTTCATCAGATGCAATTTGTCATGCAGGAGCCCGATCAAACCAAAAGAATATTCCATTGGAAGTCGTGGGGCTCTCCCAAGCATGGAGCGTACATCAAGCCTAACCAGAGCTCAACATTCTGGTGATGCTGGCCAAAGTTTGGACAGAGGAATCAGTAGAAGAGGCAAAAGTCGTTCGAGGAGCCCAAGGCGGGAATTAGATTCATCCAGAAAGACATCGCCTACAGGTCCTCCAAAACGCATTAGGAAGGGACGGGGGTTTAGTGAACAGTATGGCTATGTACGGAAGTACAGGACACCATCACCAGAGCGTTCTCCTGTTCGCTCCCACTACTATAGAGGCCGACATGAACAAGGAAGAGAAAGAGATAGGTATTTGTTGACTTAAAAAACCTGCTTGAGGCTTGGGTAGATCTTCAATGGACATTGACTGGAGTCCATCTTGTAGGTACCCAAGACGTCCATTCTATGCTGATCGTTCTCCGGTAAGACGGTACCGAGGCTCTCCAAGAGGCAATAGTCCACCTGGGTATTTGTATTTGCTGCTTACACTGCTCCTGTTACCTTACTCTTTCTATTAGTTTTGCTTTTAGGTCTGATTTTTAGCCTGATTATTGCTTTATGTTGTTTGAGTTTGCTCTATGGAGTCGTTGAAACTATAGCAGAGAAAACAAATGTGCTCTATCTATTATATCAGATGAAAAAGATTTGCACAGATTGATTGGAATTGATCTTTCTTGAGAAACCGCGAGTCTCATGAAGATTGTAGGAGTATTGAGAAAACAAATGGCTAAACCAATTATCTAGGAATGATTTTGATTCTTCCGGAAAATTGCTGGAATCTATCAAACACACATATGAAGCCACAGATACCGTACTGCACTGCTAATTTTAATTGCTCAACTTCGACTGCTAGCTCAGCCTTTTTGTTAAAGTGAAAATTATTAGAACTGGCACTTGAACTGACAACTAACTTCTGCTATTTCATATATTAAGTTGTCTCGATCTCAACTTCACTTTATGTTGCCATCATCTTTTAGATACCGCACCAAAAGGGATCGAAGCAGGAGCTTGTCACGTAGCCCTATTCGTGGCCGGCAGAGGGATCGGAGCCAGAGACGAAGACAAAGTCGAAGCCCTTTGGACAGGCAGAATCCTGCTCCGAGCAGTCGGCTTCAATCTCGCCTAGGTCCTCAAGGACACGATTTTCACTCTGATAGAGAGCATTCAAGATCAAAGAGCCCTAGCCTTTCGAAGTTTAGATCGGATGCAGGACGTGCCTACAATGCCGACAAGGGAAGATCTCGAAGCACCTCTAAATCCAGCAGCCCTAACGCAGCCAATGGACTGGTTGCATATGGAGATGGCAGCTCCGATAAGTAGCTTTCGGGCGAAATTCATGTTGCTGTCTAAATTATCATTTTGTTGCTGCAGCATGGTCAATTTATTATATTTGCTTAGAAACCAGTTGTCTGGGACTCGAAGTTTTCTGCTCCCTTGGTGTTGCTAAGTTGGAACTTTTGGATGTTTTTCTTTCTTGCTTCTCCGTTATCCACCCTTTTCAGTAATTTGTGTTTTCCTCTAGCAATGTTCATTGATGTTTTAGAACACAAATCAAGGGATGCTCAACTTGATTATTTGTTTGCTTGGTTATATGGCGGTAAATGAGTGGAACATTTGTGAATAAGTTTGGTGCTCGGTTTGGCAAGAATTTATGTGTTCATTCAATATATACAGATCAATTGTATAAATAAGTATGAACAATTTGTTAAATTAAATAAATAAACTTTAACACATATGTTCGAGTTAAAATTTGTAATGTTCGTAAATTATTTTTATTAATAAAATTTTTATCAATATATTAAATAAATAAACATAAAATTTTAAAATAAACAAATAGATTTAAATTATTCAATAACCAATTAAACAAATAAAATTTTTAAACAATAAAACAAATTTGAATTAAAAGTTTGATAACATCTAAACGAATTAAATTCAAGCTAAACTTAAATTGAAAGATCAATAACATCTAAACTAAACTAAGCTAAACTTGAACAATCATTTTTAAAACTCTTTATTTTAGGCTCGATTTGACTTAGCTTAGTTACCTTATCAAATAAACCTAAACAACTCAAATTTTAACTTGACTTGTCTTATTTACCACCCTACTTGCATTACTTTAACTGTCTATAAATATGACTAAAAATCTAAAAAAATATTGATAATTTACCTAATGACCCACATTAGGAACTGAAACTAAATTGGTAAATTAAAATTTATGATTTAATTTAAATGTAACTAATTGAGTTCCCCACCCTACTTGCACGTTTTTCACACGTTGGCTTTCTTTTATTCTTCCTCTATTTCTTTTCTTTTCTTTATATAATTAATTAGAAAGCTCCAATTTTACCCCTAAAGTTATTTGTTTTCAAAAACATGCATGATCTTGGCGTTAAGAAGCGAAGGGTATCTGATAAATTTTTCAGATAAATAAAGCCCTGAGATCACCTCAGGCATACGTGGCCCCGAGTTCACCTCGGGAGCACAGTATCCCGAGATCATCTCGGCAGCACAAGGCCTCAATATCACCTCGGGAGCTAAAGTCCGGAGATCCTTTCGAGCATATAAGGCCCAGAGACCACCTTGGGAGCATAAGGTCTCAAGATCACCTCAGGAGCATAAGGTCCCGAGATCACCTCGGGAACACAGAGCCCCGAGATCACCTAGGGAGCCAAAGTCCCGAGATCCTCTCGGGCATATAAGGTCCTGAGATCACCTCGGGAGCCAAAGTCCCGAGATCCTCTCGGGTATATACGGTCCGAAGACCACCTCGGGCGCCCAAGGCCCCGAGATCACCTCTGGAGCCCATAGCCCCGAGATCACCTCGGGAGCCAAAGTTTCGAGA
>JBBPFQ011018680.1:0-10691 GCA_037974815.1 Kaempferia elegans | reverse complement strand
CACTGATCTCACTGGAATTGGCTGGGCAACTCTTCTTTAAGCAGATACAAAGACTTCAACTGCTACCCCGCTTGGCAGACTAAGGAATTCTATTCGGACGGACCCCCGGGAAAGAAAACTCCATCGAAGATAACTCCCATTCTCAGTTGGGACAGGGAATACATGGATGCTCACTCTGCTCTGGACCCTGCGCTTAGGTTCGATACCGCTTTCCTTTCTCCGGTTTAAGCAAAGGTAGCCGACCCGCCGCGTCAAATACTTTCTCACTCGCCCCTCTTCCGGGTATGAGTTAAATATGCCGGCGAACGAATACCTAGAAAAGAACTCTGTAGCTCTTGTTGAGTCCCTTTCGCGTATACTGATTTGAGGTGCAGAACGAAGACTTTCTCCATTAGTCCCGAACGAAGACTTCTTGTTATAGGGGCACCTGCTTTAGTTAGGGCAGCTAAAGTGAGGGCAGCAGAAGAACGGTTAGGGGACCAGCGTTTTCAGTCCCGAGCCACTAAGAGTCTCAAGAGCGACTCCTGCTTCTCGGACTCGGTTCATAAAGAGTTCACGTCGCTAGTAACTAGTAACTAAGTAGTAGGATCGCTCGTACCTCCGCAGCTCTTTCATTGAATTGTTGCTCTCCTAATCTTATAAATATAAAGAACTCTGGTCCCAGGTACGGTTAGGGCAGCTAAAGTGAGGTACGAGCAAAGCGACGTCGACGGGTAACAACACAACACAATTCAAGTATCAAGTCTATAGTTAAATAGTTAAGTAGTAGTCCGATCCTTCTTGCGCGAAAGGAAAGAGAAAGAATTCATGGTTAGAGTGAATGCAAAGAGAAGATGTTGAGTTCAAAAGGCCGAAACAGCTTGCCGGATTCTCGATCTTAGGGGAAAAGAAAAGAGGGAAAGGCGTCATAAAGTAGGAAGGCTACCCGCTTTCACTTTCAAATAACATGAGTCCCTAACCCGAACGAGAGAATCATAATGGTAGAGTTAATGACTACACTACGTCGTTCTCACTCGTTCGTCGCTTTGCAGCAAGAGGTCGTTCATATTCACTCTACCGTCCCATCCATGTTAGACTGGAATCCAGCTTTTAAATGTCATCAGTTCGGTTCGCTTCTCTTAACTATGAATTGTCCCGTCGTTCCTCTTTTCTTTCTTGAGACGTCGTTATCGTTAGTAGGTATCACTCGTTCCCTCTCTCTCTAGCAACAGGTCGGTCGTTATTTAAGTTCCGCAAGCTGTGCTCCCTGATACTGTCTTTTAAGCAGTTGTCCGAATTCCTTATGATAAGCAACTGAAAGTAAAGTACTAAGGTTCAATCAATTTGTTTTTGAATTTGTCTTCTGTATGCAAGTCCATTCACTACTGCTGCTTGGGCTGAGTGCTACTAATGAGTTTGAGTTTGCTATTGATCAAATATGAGACTGGGAGTGCATTTTGTTTTCTATGAATTTATATTCTCTCCAACCGTTCACTTCCTTACTGAATTGAATTCAGAGCGACAGAAAGAGTTTTCTGTTCTTCGCCCACTCACCTCGTATAAGCTTAGCTCGTCCCTTCGAATGAAATGACTATGGGAGCTCTGGAATGAGCCCTTCATTTACCTATAAAAGAGAGATTTTCTCAAAGTCACCATCCCCTTATCCTAGCAGTCCATTGACTAAGAAGGGGGCCTGGAACTGAGTCCCGCTAACCGAAAGAGGCATTTAGTTTTTAATGCTTTCACTGAACTACTTACCCTATATATTACGAGCTGAACTAGCTGTTTTCTTTCTCTTCACGAGAGTACTTCGCTTGTGCTGCTTCCCGAGCTTATGTCAATAAAATAAGTCACTCTCGCTTTTCTCTTTATCATACTAAGATAGCAATCAAATTCGGCTTGAAACGAGTTTCAAAAAGGTAGTTTACTTGCTTAGTGCGAAACCCTGCCTGTCCCATGATAGTTGGGCAACTTAGCTGTTAGCAGCTTCTTCTTGTTTATTTGTTGTAGCGAGGAAAGCCTGTTACGAGTAAGTTGAGGGGCGCAGAAAGCAGTCTAGTAAATCGACTAGGAGTCACATGCCGAGGATAAATCCACAAAATCAAAAGCTTCAGATGGCAAGGTACTTAGCAGGGCGTGCAAAGAAGGATAGAGTCAGAACCAAAGCAAGGACTGATTATACCGCTCCTGACCCCATGGCACCTATGGGGAGGAAGTCGCAGACTTAATACAACCCCCTTCCCGTTAAGGTGGGCATCCATATCACGTGCCGTCCTATGCTAAAGACAGCACTCTGTTGGTTGTGACACAATAGGTGTAGTAATAAACTTTATTGGCATCTCCAAACAGTTGGATTGGAAGTTCTTCCTTACCTTACAAGACCTGTACCTTTCATTTTTGTCGGAAGCTGGATTTCGTACAGTTACGAAAGTTGTGCACGTCGGCGCCGGACTCACTGGAGAGGGAGTCGCGGGTTAAACCGTGATAACCTTTGTGGTTACTTTGGTCTAAACAGCCTTAGTAACTACGTCCTTTAAGCCTAGTAGGCGCTCCACTTGGACATCACGCTTCTGGAGCGAGACAACTGTTTCACTGGATGGGTGGAGTGCTATCAACACTTCATAACGGATACCTCACATAAGACTTTAAGGCACCCTGAGTGTCGATCTCCGCTTTAAATCCTAAAATCAAAAGGCACCATCCGGTTAGGGTAAAACCTACCGGTTTGGATGGGGGTCACTCCCCCCCACACGTCCTGAGTATCGATGAGATGCTCTTGATCGTGGGTGTCCCAGGCACCTATAGGGGACTATACTGAGGTATATACCGATCCAAGGTTTCAAATAAGATTTCGTCATTTTGTACTGTAATATGATAGGGTACTAAAGAAAGTGTTAACCCTTGTAGTCTTGCGCGTGGGAAATTCCATCGTCGTAAGGCCGGGGGGCACCGCATATCGTATCAAGTGCATTGTTTGCCCTAATGATATGCATTAGTACGCTCTCTAAGTGAGGTCAACTTTTTAAGTGGCGGGGTCATAATTCATTCAGGTGCGCTACAGCAATAAAGTGCATCTTGGCGTGGTGAAGGGCGCAAGGTAGGTCCAGGTCAGACTACTAAGATGGCAATAGCCTTAGTCGAAAAGAAGACAGGGCTTCATCAACCGAAAGCGTGCTTCACTTCAAGACAATAATCATCGTTTCAAAACCATTGCAGCGGCATCTGTCTTTTAAGTCGTATAACGTTCCTCCCAGGCAAGAGCAAGCTATTTTGACTGCCCGGAAATTCAGTCTTCCTGCGCGTCCCCTTGATGCCACACTTAAATACATACAAAGACAGGCAAGCACTTACTTGTTTGTTGGGTTGGTGTTTTTTTTCTATTTATATAAGCCTTTTTTCTTTCTATTTTTTAATACTTGCCCTGCCCTTAATCAATCTCATTTTTGTTTGATATTTCTTCTTTACTAGGTGAGGAATTTGATTAACTCCGACATTCCTTTTTTTTTGTATTCGCCACATCAAGGTGACAGGATTCGAACCTATGGCCCTCTGTACCCAAAACAGATGCGCTAACCAGACTGCGCTACACCTCGTCTCACCTCCCCCCGGAGCATATAGATCCACCCGATCGATGAACACTTGCACCGAACTCGCCCATCCTTTTGGGCACAGGGACGCGAGAACCAATCCGAGGTTTCAACCGCTTTTTTTAGCCTCCTACACGGCTTTTTGGCTTCCTCTTTCACTTGAATTTAAAAATCCGGCTCGCTCCCGGTTACGTGTCTAAAGACCCTTCGCCCGTTTAGAAGTGGATTCGAACCACTGACACAAGCATTTTCAGTCCTTTGCTCTAACCAGCTGAGCTACCTGAACCTGTTTCCTAAAGTGTGTTTTCTTCATCGAATAGCGCCCTACCTTACCACTTGACTAGTAAGGGAAAAGCCCTTTACTAAGAAAATATATAGGGTTCGCTTCTTCGTCAAGCTTTCGAGCAGCTCTTTCAACTGCCGCCTAATCTCCCAACATGCTCAAGAACCGAGAGCCGCCCAGGGACTGGACGGCCGGAGGGAGCTTGCTTATAGAAAGAAGATGGGTCGGTCAAACAAAAACAACGCGCAACGGGCTCTCCGCTCCTAGTAACTAAGTAGTGCTATTCTGTCCTCCGGGGGACTCCACCAAGAGGTTCTTTCTCTCACGTAATTTCGCCCGCCCTCTCCTTCCGTATCGAGACCTAGCCCAGAAGTGAAGACCTACCAACCAATGGAACCTGAAACACCGAGTCCAGGCGTCCCAATTCTTATATTCCTTTCCCTCCGTTGATCGATCATTAATGCACTTCTTTAGGAAGGAGCTGAGAGGGTTCGGACCGGGGTGATTTCGCGAGTAGATGGCCCGGCATTCAAGCAATCAATCATTCTTTCTATCGGAACCTTCGAGACAGTAGAAGTCTGACCTTCCCATCTTCATCTATCGGCTCAGGGCCTCATTAGCGTGCTCGTCTGCGAGCTATGCTGGTTCTGTAGAGTAAAGGCGCGCAACAACGAGAGAGAGAGGCGGGCTTGGCGACCGACCGCGTCACGGCTATTCCATTCCTTCTGTACTACAGTTCGGTGGAGGAACTGTAAGAGAACAATTTCAATCCGTGCTCTAACTCGACATATTCGTCTTAATCATATTCGATCGTATCTTTATTCTAAATCTTCGACATCTTCAGCGGAATCTTCATCTTTCTTCTCCAGTTGATGATGCATATTCATATTGAACTTCAACCAATGTCACTTGCTCAACAACTGCCTTCTTCCACAGTAGCTTCCTCTCCATCCTGAGGCGAGTCCACAAAGAAGATTTTGTCCATTTCTTCTGCGTCTGTTGATGATGCTGAAGCGGATTTCACTTCAACGGGTACTGGTAGATTTCCACTGGCACAGCGGCACTTCTGGCTTAAAGGCTTGCTTTCCTGGCTCCTTTCAAAGGTAGGCGCCGAGGACAAACCAACCGATCTACGCTCGAACCTCCTTAGAAGTGGTCAGAAATTTCTTTTCCAAGAGGGCTCCACTACGAAGGGACGAATATCGTTTCACATCTGATGAAATTGAAACAACTAATCTAATGGCATATCATATATAGTTTCATCGTCTTGTAGATGTACTTAATAGATGCACTAAAAGTCTTCGATAGAACCCAAGCAAAAAAAAGGTGCTTTTCGGTCACCATTGGCTTGGGGCGTCCTCCTCTAACTGAACAACTTCCAAGTCAACCTTCTTTGCTTAAGCGCTTCTCTTCTCTGGGCGCATGCTCTCCCATTGGTAATTTTATATCCTTGTACCAGGCTCTGGCTCTCTCAATCAAAGGAAGGTCTCTATCAATCTCCTGGCCGAAGTCTGTTTAGGAATCGGTTTCCGATCCGGTTGGTGTTCCGACATCCCGAATCGAGGTGGCTCTAAACTCTGGTTTGCCTACCTCGCTAGTTACAGAGAGAGGAGAGGGGCTTCGAAGCCTTAAGTCAAGCTATAAAACTAGCCCTAGGTAAGGGGTGACAACGAAAAGGCGTTTTTTTAAGCCTGAGGGTAGGAAAAAGTTCAAAAGAAAGGTATTTGAACCAGGGCGGGCTTCGAGGAACCTTACTTATTTACTCAGATTGGTAGGCAATCCATGGGAAGAACCAGGAGATGGAATTTGCCAGAAGCTGTCAAAAGTTTCACTTGCTGGGAACAAAAACCTGTGTTGGAGAAATATGGGATTCCATTGCCAGATAAAAAGTAATGCTAAATCTTCATCGTTAAATTCCAGGGTCCTAGCTGCTATTGTAGTGGGAAGCACTCTAATCGTCCTTTTCATAGCTTTTGCTCTTGCTAGACGTGTTACGAGAAACAAGAGGCAAAATTACACTGAATATGCTGAGGAAAGCAAGCTCAAGGGTTTCCTAGATCAAAATCTTGATTTCCTTAGCAGCAGCAGATCAAAGGAGCCTTTGAGCATCAACCTGGCTATGTTTGAGCAGCCCCTTGTTGAAGTTGACCTTAGTCGATATTCTTGAAGCGACTAAGAACTTCTGCAAAACAAACGTAATTGGAGATGGAGGTTTCGGAACTGTGTATAAAGCTACTCTGCCTAATGGCAAAATAGTTGCAGTCAAGAAGCTAAGTGAGGCCAAAACCCAAGGTGAACGAGAGTTCATTGCTGAAATGGAAACTCTGGGAAAGGTAAAGCACCAAAATCTAGTCCCTTTGCTCGGGCTCTATTGGCGAGGAGAAGCTCCTTGTTTATGAGTACATGGTGAATGGGAGTCTAGACCTTTGGCTGAGAAATAGGACAGCTAAATTCGTTTTTTTACTCTAAAGAGGAAGTACTGGGACAATGCCAATACAAGTAACAAGTCAATCCACTCCTCACTAGCTTCTACAGACTCAACTCAGGGAGGAAATAACTCGTCATATCATATGACAAGACGAGGGAGTGCCTTTGCCCGAGAACCTGAAACGGATTCGTGAACAACTGCTGCTCATACTCCTAACTCTCCTCCTCGCTTACCCACCGCCTCATCCAGTGGTACCTACCGAACATAGGACTCTTCCTGACTGAAAAGACTGCTTACTTGGTAGTTGGTGATTTGATACCTGCATCTGTGGGGAAGAATGGCTAGAAAACTCATAAGCGGGTTTAGGGGAATAGTTAAGGCCTACCATTTGAACAAGGGAAAGCAAAGCACAGAAAGACGAGTGAACAGCTGAATTACATCCAGCCTCGGGTTCGAGTCAAAGAAGACCCATAAAATGCCAATCTCGATTCAAAAGCAACTACATCAATAAGTTTCCCTACTACCGGCTAGAGAGCATTGAACGATTCCTGCCCTCGGACCGCCAAAAGAAAGATGCAGAAAGAAGGAAAACTAGGTGGGCTGGTGACGATCCTCAATTGAAAGCCCTTGGTCCGCTTCAGCTGCAAGGATTTTTTATTTGAATACGACTTGGTTATCTCTGATAAAGGTAGCTGTTAGGCTAATGGAACTAAACAACAAGCTGCCGAACTCAAACCTTCAATAGCCCGAAAGGAACTTACGAAAGCCTGACAATAGGACTATTATTGGAGTAGATACACGAATCACTTTAAATACAAGAAGCCGAGTAGGCGGATTGGTCCGAGTGGATAAAAAAAACAAAAGGATTTCACTTCAAATCTTTTCTGGAGATATCCATTTTCCTGTAGAGATGGATAAGATATTCCGACATAGTGGCATCTTGATACCACCGGGAAGGGTAAAAAAACAATTTAAGGAATCCAAAAAATGGATAAATTGGATCTATGTCCAATCGATCACACCTACCAAGAAAAAACATTTTGTTTTGGTTTGGCCTGTAATCATATATGAAATAGCGGACGGTATAAATTTATAAACACTTTTTCCCCAGGATCCGTTGCAGGAAAAAGAGAATTTAGAACTTAGAGTTGTAAATTAGATTCTTTATGGAAATGGCAAACCCATTTTGGGAATTTCCGGAACCTGTATTCAATTAGTTCGGACTGACTTGTTTAGTGTTGAACTGGGACCAAGGCAACAAAAGTTATTCTAGCGAAGAAACCCACGCTTCCTTTGTTGAAGTAAGTACAAGAGATCTGATTCGAGATTTCCTAAGTTAGTCAAATCCCATATTTCGTATATCAGAAAAACAAATGATCCGTTAGGGTCCGTATTGATTTCTGATAATAGGTCAGATCGTACCAATCAATTTTATTCAATTTATTCCAAGGAAAAGATTCAACAATTCCTTAAATAAAATCAAGGAACTATTCATACGTTGTTGAATAGAAGTAAGGAATTTCAATCTTTAATAATTTTGTCATCTTGTTTTCAAATGGGTCCATTCAACGATGTAAAGCGCGCAAGGGGCCACCCACCCTTTCCCCTTGCCCCTCTAACTCCCTAAGGAATGAGAGGGCCACATCTAACCACTGAAAAAAGAGATTAGAACACAAATAAAATCAGAAAGGACATCATAAGAGCAAAGAGGGCAATGGCTTCGGTTAGAGCAAAGCCCAAGATAGCATAACCAAATAAGAGTTTTGCCAATGACGGATTTCGCGCCACGGAATGGATCAAAGAACTGAATACGTTTCCAATACCAACCGTTACGACCACTGAACAAACTTGGTTGACGAACATGGTTTATGCGCCGCTAATGTTGCGGCTTGTCGAGCAAAAGACAAACTCACACCATCCATTTCAAATGGGATTTGTCCCGTGGACACACGAGCAATCCAACCCGTAGGATTTCCTTTTCCTCTTCCCATTCTCACTTCTGTAGGTTTCCCCGTAATAGGAAGATCTGCGAGAACTCTGACCCATATCTTACCATTTATTCGGAATTGTCCGCTCATAGCACGATGGAATTGTCCGATTGTAGCCCGACGCGCTGCTTCAATGGCTCGATATGAAAGACGACCAGCTCCACTACTTTTGGTGCCATATCTTCCAAAACCAAGTTCTGTACCGTCCGGTTCGCGACCCCTACTACATCTGCCTTTACTATATTTACTATATTTCGTACGTTTCGGATATAGCACG
This sequence comes from Kaempferia elegans, assembly GCA_037974815.1. Classification (NCBI taxonomy): domain Eukaryota; kingdom Viridiplantae; phylum Streptophyta; class Magnoliopsida; order Zingiberales; family Zingiberaceae; genus Kaempferia; species Kaempferia elegans. The sequence goes on along the minus strand of JBBPFQ011018680.1, from coordinate 2,149 downwards.
TCCCTTCTTATTTTGACTATATGAGATCCGCACTTTGACACCTGAAATTCCGTAACGAGTAGAGACTTCCGCAGGAGCATAATCTATTTTCTGGTTAAAGACATTACGAGATGTTTTTCCATACTTTCCGCATTCAGTTCTAGCTATTTCCGCACCTCCTAATCGACCTGAACAACAAATACGTATCCCCTCAACCCCTTTTGGCATTATTAATGGAATATCCTTAACTATTTTACAATAAATGGAACGAAATGAGTTGTTCCTCGGTTGAAAAGAGATGTCTTGAGCAATCAGAGAAGCACTTTGATAAAGAGATTTGATCTTTACCGACTCAATTAAGGTATTAGTGTTTGTTCTATTAGACAAAAAAGATCGCATTTTTTGCACTTCGTTCAAATAAGAGTTGTACCCGTACGGAATTATCCTCTTTCTCAGTATGATCTCTATCATTATCTCTATTCCCTTTATCAATTCTCCTATCCCACCTAGGTCTATGAATTTATCTAACAATTCCATTACCTTATCCTGACCCATGAGGTTCCAACATTTGATCCTTAATTGACCTAGGAGTTGTTCCCGGGCATACTCAAAAAAGAAGTTCTTATACATCCCAACCCCATCCCTTGGAAAGAAAAAGGTAGCACCGAAGAAAGGAAAGAGCGAGATTAAAGTGAATGTTGTTCCCGCGAAGCGAAGATCATTCGCCTTTAGAATGAAGTGGATCAACCTCTTTTCATTGGCTTGGGCCACACACTTTTTCTCGCTGGTCGAGCTTTCTACAAAAAAAGCGATGCGAGAGCGTATTCTCTTTTCCCGTCGTGACCTCGGACCTTCCTTCCTTCCCCCCATCGTAGATGGTTCAGCCACACCCGGTGCCACGAAATGATTGAGAACTATGACGGGGTCGAAATGAATTTTCTTCTTTGTATTCAATAAGTATTGCATGACCGAATAATTCAAGGAGGGGCGCACAGCGGGGAGGGTCCTTTTTAGTAGATGACTCGTCGGGCCGTCAGAGCGGGACTTCTTTGGTAAAAAGAACTTGAATAACAGAGTCTTTCTGGAGGCTATCAGGAACGCTATGTCATCCCCGGCGTATTTCGGATGCGCCCCGCTGACCCGAAGTTCTTTAGAGAAATTCTTCTTTCTCGATGGTGATCGGTCATGGTATCCATAGCGTTGCATCTTTTTCGGCCAAATCCTGATTTCGTTTTGCTTCTCCCGGTCGTCGAGCCTGATCGACTCGACTCTTTCCCCCACTTCGTTTCGTTCTTCCTCCTCGCTTGAATGAAGACACCCGATCGGCCCTACTTTCCCAAATGCCCACGTCGCTATCGAATAATCGCTCGTACCTCTCCCTAAAATTACGGTATTGCGAGCCCTACGGCCCTTCTCCTTTCCGGGTCTTGATTTGTCGCGTCGTTTCAGTCGTAGTGGTCGACGGGGAAGAAAGAAATGAATGAATGTGCTTTTTGGAAAATGTAGAATAATACACCTACCGAGACGAAAGCCAAAGGTGAGTATCGTAGGTGGACGTATCGAACCGAAATAAGATCTAAGATTGACATCTTGATACACTGATTTACCATAATAATAAATAGAGTCAATGGTGACGGAGCCGTGGGAAGAGCCGCTTCTTTTTTGTTAGGGGGCTTCCATTCACCAGCGCAGACTACATACAAGTGCTCTCCGAACCGTGCAGGATAGTCACCCATCACACGGCTCTCAAACCCAACCAGTGGTGGATCCCGGGGGACAAAGTCAAAGCGCTTGATCCTTTGCCCCATACTTGGAGATGCTCCTCCCCGCCGATCAAGCTGCGACGCTGCTCGTGATAGGCTTAGCCCGCTAACGTTCGGTTCAGAGTTCTTTCCTTCGGTCGGTTCGCTCAGGTGGTCTTCCCTCCCTGACGTTCAGAGTTGTTCTGGTTTGACTCAGTCTCACCGCCAAGTCCACTAGGGGCGCCCTGAATGAATAAGAAATGGACAGCTGAGGTCAGGCTTGCATGAAAAAACGAACATAAGCTAGAAGCTAGATGTCGATTACACACCGCAGCAGATGATTTACACTTCATTTCTTGCGAAATATATAAACCCCGTCAAGTAAGATGTAAGTTGTAAGTTCGAACAACTATATCATATTATTTCGG
>JBBPFQ011018571.1:0-10693 GCA_037974815.1 Kaempferia elegans | reverse complement strand
TATTAATGACAATAAAATGATTACTGATTGATAGGGGCGCTTAGTAAACGAGTTTAGAAGACGGGAATGGGAATGAAATAGGCTTCATTCCCATTATTGACGTTTGGTAGACGGGAATCGCTAGGTACCATACCCTTAATTTCATAACCAACACCCCTTAGGTTATCGTTAAACTCATTCATTTCTCAGTCAAACTCATTATTATTTCCATTACTAAATATATTCCAAGCGCCCTTGAATTGATGTTGCTTGATATAAATATTATTCCTATTAATATTATTTAATTTAGCTTAGATTATAAAATGCTAATCAAAATTTTTATTTTACCCTTTATAGTAAAATCATATCAAATAAAATCAAACCAGATCTGCGATAAATTTTGTTGGGTTAAATAGGTTTTCAATTAGGGAATTTGAAAGTTAGGGTGCGGCCCCTAAATATATTCTGATCGCCAGGAGAATGATTCTTTCCGTTTAGGTAAGCTAGTAGAGTCATGGTGCCGGCGGGAGCGGAGGCGCTGGCGGCGTACCGGGGGCTGCTACGGGCCACGCGGAAGACCTTCGCTGGGGACACCTTGATGCTCTCTGCCTCGGCGGCCGAGATCCGGCAGAAGTTCGAGGAGAACCGCGGCGTAGAGGCGGAGGCGGAGTTGAAGCGCCTCCTCGACGAAGCCAGAGAAGCCTCCCACTTCATCTCCCATATGATCGTGCAGGCCAAGCTCGGCTCCTCCGGCGGCTTGGGTAATGACCCCCCCTAATGATTCTAGCTTTCTCTTACCATTTCCAATTTCTACTATTTTCTTGACCTATTCAGACGGAGAAATCACTGATTTGGCTTCTGATCACCTAAAGATGTAATTTTTTTTTGGTGTTTCTTGACGAACAAACACTTGTTTCTCTAATCGATTATTTAGATCGGCACTTGCTTTGGATGTTTCTCTTCTTTGCACTGATTCAATCTTCTATTGCAGTTGTTAAACCTACGGAAGAACATGCTGGAGCAACAATGGAAATTGCCTCAGAAGAACTTCTCGCCAAGACGGAGAAAGGCAAACGCTGCAGCTAAATTTCTGATCAATTGCATGATTTGTCACAATGTGGCGATATCCATAGCAAGAAATTGGGGAAACTGCTGTCATAGTGATATATTCATAAGAAGAGATTGGTAATTCCAGTATTAACTTTGCTCTCTGTTCTCTAAGGATGGCAAATAAATTGGTACATTCATGTTTTCTTGTGCTGTTCTTTAAGGTTGCCTTCCTGAACATGTTAAAGCGATCTTTTGTTTTTAATCTCACTGATCAAATTATTTTGTTTTAAGATCAAAACTCCTTCGTCTTCCTTCGAAGGCACCTATGCCATATGAAGAATCTGTGCAGTCTATTTGATCAATCTTTATATTTAAGGAGACTAGTTGGATTGTAATCACTAGGTTGTAAATGAGTCAACCTTTGTGATATTCAAGCTTGTTTGATAAGATAATAAATCGAGCCTATTATTCAAACTCAGCTAGATTTCTTTTTTATAAGTTTGAGCTTGGTTTAAGTTTGACGTGAATTTGATTCATTTACGTGTTATCGAGCTTTTAATTCAAGCTTGTTTGATTGTTTGAAACTTTTATATTTTAAAACTTATTTGATTGATTGTTGAACTTGATAATATAAGCTTGTTTGTTTGTTTTAAAAGTTTCTTTGTTTATTTATTATGTTGATAAGAGTTTCTTTACCATCTATGTTCATGAACATTAACGAGTTAAACATAAATGTGTTCAAGCTTGATCATTTAGTTTAATGAGTTATTTAAATTTATTCATTTAATTGAGTTTGTATATATTAAACGAACATAAATAAATAAGTTCTCACCAATCTTACTTACAAACATTTGATTCATTTAGGACCCTAGTAATCACATACCAATAAGCTTTATAATACCATCTGTAGATACTGTATGTTAATAGATGTAGAACATAGTTCATGTAAGTCACTATTAGTGGTGCCAACTTCAAAGGGTTCAAGGAGTTTTTAGAGGTGAACCAGTTTAATCATACCCCAAACTGAACCCTACTTAAAATCTAAACTTACAAATTCAGATAGACAAATACAACTCGATTTAGTGGTCACCATGAATGATCTTGAAAATCGTGGAAGAGTTTCTTTATGAACCAAGTGGTTCACTCGTTGTAGTTTACTGGCAATCTAAAAACCCAAAAAAATATAAGCTATTGTTTCATTTGCCAAAACACTAGGAAATGATGTTTAGTAGGTAGCTCAGGATGCCATTGAAAAAAGGATCATTTTTTTAACTAGTCGAATTGGATCGCCTCTTGCACCGCGATGTCTAACCTAGCAAAACTTCTCTGATTTTGCATTAAACCTGAGCAAATTTTAGATAGGCTCTGAGAAAAATACACCCTTGTAATTGCTTGGCGTCTTTCTTCAGAGTTGAGTAGTTTGCTAGGCCGGGGAACGATATTATGCTACTATTCTCGGTCCATCGAGAGTTCATATCGACATGCCTCTACAAGCCCCAACACTCAGGATATACTATAAACTAGAATCTATATTGTTATTCAAAATACTGTTGGGGGGTTTTGTGAGAATGATTAAACACTTTTCTTCAATTTTTTTTTCATGCTCCATGTCTTCTTTAGTCTTGCATGATATTCATCAGTAATTAGGAAAATGATGCAGCACAGCCGAAGGATAGAAAAATTTGTTGATTTTCAGTAAGCCTACTTTGATAAACGGTAATATAATCCAGCTTATAATATAATTAAATTTATAATAAAATAAAATGTAATTAAGATTATAGTAAAAAAATTTACATATAATTCAGATTATAAAGAAGATTACAATTTTTTTTTATTTAGAGTTCATTATTTTTTTAAAGGAATGTAATTCATATTATAAAATGATAAAAATATCCTCCGACTTCTACCGGCAGTCAACCGATAGCGGCGACAACCGGTGGCCGTCGGCGACGACAGGCAACCGACAGCACTGAACGAGGTTTGGTGTCGGCGATGGAGGTTTTTGTTGCAAGAAATTTTTTTAGGACACGGTGGTTTGATGAAATTAGAGGGTATTTTTGATATAATAAAATTTGGATTTCATGTTATTTGTTTTGTAATTCAGATTATATTACATTTAAATTGATACCAAATAAATTAATCAAACTTATAATATAATTTAGATTATATTGATTACAATCTACCAATCTACCAAACGTAAGCTATTATATTACATTTAAATTGATACCAAATAAATTATTCAAGCTTGTAATATAATTTAGATTATATTGATTACAATCTACCAAACGTAAGCTAAATAACTCAAAACTTATTTATTATATGTAATCTTAACTTTTTTTATATATAGTTTGATGACGTAATTTAATTTTTTTTATAAATAATATACTTTTCTAATCTTACATCACGGAGCCCATCTCCATGTTGTTCGAGACCAGAAGGAGCCTTCCACCTTGAAACGATCGGACGAAGAAGCTTCTGAAAAGGCGGATTTTTTTGTCAAACAAGATTTTGCATTAGATTTTTTTTTCCCCACAGGCCACGTGTCGACCATTGAACACAGCTAAGGTACTAAATTCCCACATTTGCCCCTAGCCATTTGTTATTTCCACGTCCGGCCATTTTCAGAGTGTTGACAAAACGGAGAAGTTTCAAAGGCAGGAATTTGAACGCCGTTCTTGCCACGGCCTGACCGGCGTTGTTGTATTACCAAATGAAATAGAAGTATCCTGGACCGATTAATTTGGAAGGTAATTAGTTTGGTCCTATGAAAAATTCTCATAGGATAAATTAAAAAAAATGCTCATACAGATTGATTCGAGGGAAGAAATTTCTAAGTCAATCTTCCGATCAAACGGTCCACAAAGTAGCCATGTCACCTGATCTCTAGGTAGACAATCAATGCACAGATAGCCGTTCGGTTAGATGGTATCCGACCGAGTGAAGCACTCGGTCGGACTTATGGACATGTCCTGTTCAACGACAGGAGTGAACACCGATCAAGTTGAACAGGCCGGTTGCACAAACAAAGCAGAACAGCCGTTCAGCTGGATGGTAACTGACCGGGTGAAAGTAGCCGTTCGGTCATAAACTCATTTATCCTCTTTGTTGCTTAGTGCAACAAACTGCAGAAGAATATTCATTGTCAGAAAACAGACGTTGTTAGATCTTGTACAGAAGAAGTTTCCAAACATGACACATAAAGATAACACATGTAATTATAGAAAACTCATTAAAGAAGGAAATTAGGTGTCATAAATGACTGTTATTTAGGAAAATTCCTTGATTTACGCACCGAATATTATTCGTGTATAAATAGTAATTCTCACAAGTCGCGAAGGTATGCTTAATTTCATCTGGAAAAACACCTCATTTCTGCTTTATCTTCAACGTTGTATTAATTTGAGCATCGGAAAAATGGAACACGAGGGCATCTCTTCCTGTTCCTTTGTTTGGTTGCTAACGCTCATTTTCAAGTTGATTTGACAGTGCACAGGTTCTAAAGATTTTTCAAGGAGCTGTAAATTCATCCTCTGGTAATTTTCATCGGCTACACGTGGAAAACTACATCCTCGATTTCCATTTCCACTTGCAAACAAGAACACAGGGCATCCAAATGATTAGTATTCTTAGGGTCGCTTTTTCACTAATAGAAAATGCAATATGCTTTGAACTTTAGTTCTTTTAATTATTTATTGGAGGAACTAACCATTGCACTATTGTCCTAAGGATGAGCAATTGTGGTCCCCTCGGGATCGTTAAGACATGAGAGGTTGTCATATGAGAGGTTTAGAGGTGGAAACTCAGCTCATCCGAGTAAACACCTCCCTCATGCCTTGACCATTTGCACTAATAGTTAGTAGTCACCCATGATTTACCTTCTCCGTGTTGGTCTGTGAATGGGTTGACGGAGACGCTGAGGGCGAACGAATTACCTTTTACCACGTAAGGATGACAAGTTGTGTTCATGTTCAGATGCAACGAGATTATTCAGAGTATAGCCCTTGAAAAAGAACTTGAGCTTATGGTTGGAAAAAGAAAAAAAAATATAAGAAAAAGAGAAAGAAGGATGAATATCGTGACCCACCATTGAATTACTAACTGCCTTATTTTACAGATCGAAATGCAGAAGCAACACCAAAATTCATCTTTGTCAAAGAACATAAAGAACATTTTGGAGTTGCATATGCACGTTACTGACTCGAGGCGGTTTATTCGGATCGGGATACGTTAAAAGAAGAAACAAATTGCACGCCAAAATAATATACTATAAATTAATTAATTAATTAATTAATTTTCTTCCTCGTTTATGGAAACAATACATTTATTTTGTTCTGATCTCGCGACCCAGTCACATCGACCACCACCACTTCCTCCTCAATCCTCACTTTCCTTCCGTTCTTTCACCTGCATGATTATTTTCTTATTAATTTTTATTCTCAAGCGGCAGTTCTTGATCCTGTGGACGGCAAAGGAGGGTAAAGATAAACAAAAATTTGAACTCTCAACTGGTTTGTTTGGTCATGGAAAACTGAAATCTTGATTGATGTTGTCCAGCTGATGGAGGGCAACTTAGGGCCGGCGGAGCAAGTTCTTTGGCCGCTCTCGGTGTTCTCCGGCGTCCTCATGTGTAAAGCTGTAAGTGGAATAAAAAAAAGCTGTCTGTGTCTCTTTTCTGTAAGGGAAAGTAGGCCTGAAATATTAATATTCTGTTCTTCCCCTCAATATTCTTACTGAGTTTGATGTGTTCTTCTGTGGTCAATAATGCGTCACAACACTTTTGGTTAGGGTTTAAGCACTTGAATCTGCAAAGTCCTGGGAATCATATTGATACTTCCGGAGGTTTTGGTAGAATGGGAAAATTGCAGTAAATTCGAAGGCTGTGTGTTGCCTTGAACAAACAAAACCCTTCTCTTTTGTTGTTTCTTTCAGGGTTTAGGGTTTACCATTTCTTTGAGAGGGAAAGAAGAAGAGGAAAAGATTTTCTTTGTTTTGTAAGATAAATCTTTTAAAATACTTCAAAGACAATAGTAATCATAAGATAGATAAAGATTTTATATGTAAATGTTGCTTGTAAGACTTGCATTAATTTGTATACTAATTGCAGAATGCAATGTGGCAAATGATTGAAGTTTTATAACCTTATTGGCAACAATGTGCCTTGTATAAAACTAATGCATTAGTGTAGTATTGAATCGCATGAAAAGATAGTGGTCTTGTGTTTTATACAGGTTACATCGAGCTTATGGTCATTGGATATCTTTTTTTCATTGTTTTTGGTAACTGAAAATCCATAGAATGGATCCTGATAGTTCTCTCCATAATGTAGGTTTATAAAGTGACACATAAAGTCAGCATGCTATACTCAAAGGGTTATAACAACTTAACCAAATTAGAAAAGATCGAGTGGAACAATCGGTGAGCAATGTTCGTGTTCAGAAGTCGATCACTCTGAATGTATGATTGAACAAACATTTTAACATTTTTTTTTTGCACGCAGGGGTGTCTCTACCTTCCATGCTGTTGTAGTTGTGGTAACTTCACTTTATCTATTGGCGGTTTCAGACCTTTTCGAAAATGGTTCAAAGTCAGAGCTTGTAGTAAACAGAAAATCACTTCTATCAGATGCCACCTTAGGGGTAGGTATTGAATATTTATTTTTGATCGTAAAAACTTTATGATATTGCTGGTGTAGGACTGATCTTTTCCTCATAACTTTCATTATAAATGAATTAAATTTGGCATTGTTCTTTTCTGCATCATAATTTGATTGTTCATATCACTAGTCACACTGGTTTTAATAGATATTACTAGTCGCTTCAGAATTCCCAAGTTTGATTACATACTTATAGTGACTCAAAGATTTACTGCAAGTAAATTTAACACTAGTCGCATTTGGGCATTCATGAGTTTTTAGCAACTTGTCCTTGACAAACTGAATCTCCCTTTGTAGGAAAATTAGAATATTTTTTCCATTAAGTTGCTTCCATGAGTGAGAACGAAATCTGGAGCAGTTCATTATATGTTTTAAAACAGAAGGAACTAAAAACTCCTATGCGGTTGACTCGAGGAACAACTCATCCTTCAAGCGTCAATTTAATCCAAGTCAATTGAAGGCATTGCTTAGAATTTGGTCACTCACAGATCAAACTTTTCTACATTTTGTCTACCATCTTTTATAAAATCTTTTAATAAAAGATTTCTATACATCTCTTATACGATCTTCAATTCTTCATCTAAACAATAATTCTTGTTCAATTGCTCATTCTACAGATATCACTCGGTTATTTTCTCTCTGACTTAGCTAAGATTTTGTGGTATTTTCCCTCCCTAGGAGGCAAAGAATTTGTAAGTTTTCATTCATCTTTACTTTCTAGGCACTTTGAGGTTGGCTTGTGCATACTAATTGTCTGCTTGTGCTATTTCAGGTCTTGCATCATGGCCTTTCGATGCACTCGATCTTTCTCTCCCTCATCAGTGGAAAAGCACACATATACATACTCATGGTTTTGTTTTCCGAAGCGACAACGCCTTTTGTGAATCTGAGATGGTATGTTATCGAGCATATTTTGATTATAATGGACATCCCGTAAACCATAAACTTCTTCAGGTACTTGGAAAAATCTGGAAAGAAGAGTTCTAACTTGTACATATACAATGGCATGGCCTTATTCTTTGGATGGATGGTAGGACATTAATTCACTTTTGTTCTTCTGGATCGCTTATCGCGTTCATACATGTTTTTATAAATTGCCTTCTTGTAGGTTGTGAGGATCTTTCTGTTCATCTATATGTTCTTGCACATGTATCTTCATTTCGATCAGGTATATGCACCCGACAGCTGCTTTTCCATAGATAATCAATCGTATCGTAATCACTCGACTCACTCACTCGAAGTGTTTGTAACTATAATAGGAAAACACAACAAATGTTGTATATGTATATCATAATGACAAGCTTCTCAACCTTTTTGTTTATAGGTGAAGACAATATTCTCTCTGGGACTCTACAGCATGCTAACGATAAGTCCTGCGATGGCGTTGCTGAACTTATTTTGGTTTTTGAAAATATTGAAGGGCATGGTGAAAACACTCTCCAGGAGGAGACATGTACAATGACAGAAGAAGCATCACCATTGCCGCCTCATCCTCCTTGAAAACTGAATGATATCCTCACTCAACACATAATATGTTTTGGGCTAAATCAGCCTCATGTTTGTCGATAAGACGAAAATATCATCGGCATTACTTTTTCTTGCAATTACATGTGATTCCAATGGTGAAGAGCCACAAGGTTCCTTCAATCATCAAGAAATCAAACTGAGACCAGGGATCTTTACGACGTTCCTTTCATCCATCATCTTCCTCACATCCTCGGCCTCATCGAACCTGCCAGCCTCGATGAGCATGTTAGACAACACGACATAGTCTCCACTGTAATCCTTCTCCAATTCCAGTATCCTCCTCATCACCCTCTTGCCGATGTCTACCTCGCCGTGCTTGCTGCAGCCACCAAGAAGTGTCCTCCACACAACCACATTCACTTCCACTGGCATGCCTGCTATCACATTCTCTGCCTCTTTCAACCTGCCTGCCCTCCCCAGCAGGTCGATCAAGCAGCCGTAGTGCTTTGTCTCCGGCCCGATACGGTACTCGTACACCATGGCCATGAAGAATCTCAATCCTGCTTCCACTAAGCCTCCATGGTTGCAAGCATTCAACATGCTCAAGAATGTCACACGACTCGGCCTAACGTTTGCGCGGAGCATTTCGTCGAACAGTTTCACCGCCTCGTTTGCCATCCCGTGCGCTGCGAATCCAGTGATGATAGAGGTCCACGAGACTGCGTTTCTCCGGCTGCCAATGTGCTCGAAGAACTTGAACGAACTCTCGATAGAGCCGCATTTAGCATACATGTCGATCAGGGAATTCTGCACCCGGATGTCTAAGAAACAGAGGCCGCATTTGTCACAGTAAGCGTGCAATGTTTCGACATTGAGGACGGCTCCGAGGTTGGAGATTGCCGGAGCTACGGCCAGCACTGTGATCTCTGTTGGCATGATGCCCTTGGCCATCATCTGCCCAAGCAGAGACAAAGCGTCGAGCGGCCTACGAGCACGGGTATACCCGTCGATCAAGCTGGTCCAGGAGATCACATTCCGGTCAGGCATTTGCTCAAACAATGATCGAGCAGAGGCAAGCTCACCCCAGCATGAAAAACCAGTCAGCATGGCGTTCCAAGAAACAGAGTTCCGGTGCGGCATTCCGTCGAACACTCTCTGTGCCTCAGGCAAGGATCCACAGGTGGAATACATATTGACGAGAGCTGTATCGACATAGACGTCGGAGCACAAACCTTTCTTCAGTGAGAGGCCATGGAACTGGCCACCAGTGCACGGGAGCGATAGATTAGCGCAGGCCTTGATGAGGAAGGAGAATGTGAAGGTGTCGGTGGGGAGGGGGCGGCAGCAGAGCTGCTCCATTTGCTTGTAGAGGAAGATGGCCTCGTCGGGGAAGCATCCCAGAGCGTAGTGGCGTAAGAGGGTGTTCCAGACTCTGATACCGGCGTCGCCGATGTGGTTGCGGTGGAGAGCGGTGGTGAGGAGTAGGGAGTGCACCTGGAGCGAAGGGCCTCGGGCGAAACGGCGGCTAAGAAGAGCGGAGAGAAGGAGGTTTTCTCTGTGGTCGGACGTGGTTGTTGCTGTGAGGCGGCACGGCGGAGCAGCGGCGGAGGCGGCGCACGTTGACGCGCGGAATGCTGTCGACGAGAAGAGTGGCTTGGCATTGCACACGAGGTGCATGACAAAATGCCTTGGGAGGCTTTACGAATTATTCAATATATATATAAAACCATGACACTTGACCGAGTCATAGATAAAATGTCCAATGGCAAGATACAAGAAGGGAAATCGTGTGAATATTGTGGAGACCGGATCCTCTGGACCAGGGATCCCTGGTTCAGAGATTCCCGACCGTTAAATCGTATCCGATTGGGATCATCCCGACCGTTGGATCCCGATCGTGCGCGATTCAACGGTCGGGAATCTCTGGACCAGGGCTGGACCAGGAATCCTTGGTCCAAAGGATCCGGTTTGAATATTGTGTGATGGGAAAACATTTTGTGTGTGTGTGATTTGATCCTCATATTTTGATATATCTATAATCTATTTAAAAGTTATGTGTTGTATTTTGATGACCTGATTAATCCTAGTCTTTGTAAATTTGGAAGCGCTCATGTCAATTCCAGTTCTTCGAACTGACTATTTTTAAAGGTGACTGATTCTGTCTTAAGGAAGTTTTTCACCGATCACTATGGATAAATCCAAAAATACTCTTGGTTATTACGTTGGTAGCTGACCTCCATAGTGCATCCATCATTATAGGGTAGCCCATTCTCCACCTGGGTTGACAAGATATTGTGTTTCACAGATAGTCACTTTGTTATACATAGGCCGCTAGACTCTACCTGGATTATAAGACACTATACTACATTGCACAGCCGCTCTGCCCAAAATAGTGGATGTGTGTGCTCCTAACTGAGGATCAAACCATCATATTCTCATAATCCATTTTACACCTTTACAGCGACACTGTAGGCCATAACCTAATATCTATTTATAGGGTTTGTGTATGTTAAAACCCGGTTTGATATTAGTGTGCTGATTGGT
>JBBPFQ011018355.1:0-10694 GCA_037974815.1 Kaempferia elegans | reverse complement strand
CCCAAATATTAATCTCTTATTTTTAGGATAGTGGTTCGATTAAAACAAATCTAATTCGAAAGTATTTTTTTAGTTCGGATACACGTGGCCTCATCATATTTCTCACCCCTCTCTCTCTGCCATAGGACATTGAAAATAAATAATAGAGAATACGATTCAACTCCTTACAACTTCAACAATTCACATAATCTGAAATGAATTTAATTGAATGTGTCTAGATCTATCAGTGGATGATCTACACCTTCAAATCAAAACTTGAGCTTAGTCTTTTTCAGTGACTACCATAGTGATCAACTCGCACCTGACACACCGGTGAGTCATACTCGAAAATGAAGGTGCAAATTGGTGGATTTTGATCAAAAGTATCTGATTAGGTCCATTTTAATTTCTGACAGTAAAGAGTTCAACAGTGCTCTTTAATTTCTGAGACAGTAAAGCAGTCATTCATACACCATTTTAAGCAAACCGAATTCAGCAATAGCATATATGATCCAACTGTCCTGTGACAAGAAGCATCCAATAAAGTTGCACTTGACAATGTTTCCCATTTAAAGAATAGTTGATTGTAATCTACAGATCGCGCGGGTTCTTCTTATTAGGCTCCACAGTTATGTTCCCTTCGATTACTTCATCCTCGCAAATCGTTAGAACTTCATCAAGGTAAAGAACAGTTTGTTTCCAGTGTGTAGCCTTTGATTTCGGGCCTGTACAAAACAGATTATACGCTTTGTTAAGCTTGTGAGAAAATCGATGCAAACAGGAACAAGCATGGATTACAAACATTCCTACTTCCCATTAGCCCACATTCATAAATATGGATGAAAATTTAAACGTCATCTACAATTTATCAGGTTATTATTTATTCTGAGCATCTACAATTGATCGACATTCTAAAAGAACTTTCTGCTCAACCTTGGTATTTATGGAGTAACGTTATTGACTGCTTGAATCATAAAAGGTACAATTTATGATGACTGCCTCTAGTATGAAACCTTACCGGTAGAAAAGCTTATCTCCTTGTGACATTGAGTGAATAGGACATTAAAGTATGCCACAAATGCATGTATGTAATCATCGCGTTGTGCTATTAGTTTGAAAGGAGCCGTGAAGGACACATCACCAGATGCCATTTCAGAAATATCCATCGTCTATAAGAATCAACCGTAAATATTGCCATGGGGTTAGTATCCAACCATATGATAGAAAGAGAGACGGTAACAGAAATCACCTTAACTAAAACATCAGAGGTAACAATTTGTTTTGGATCAAAAGTATCAACGAGTGGTTCAGCCATAGCTTGCTTCCTGATGCAGCTCATATCAAAACCATACACATTGTTCCAAACTGGAAGAAGGAACATAGTTCGAACAGAAACAGTAAATCACTTTAAATGTGACAAAACAGAGTCTGCCAGGATAAAACCATAAAAAAATTGCTTGGAATAATTAGAAATTTATTAGAATCTAAAAGGAACAATTAGAATATTATAGCACTGAAAGGACGACAAAGACTCACACTCAATCTTATCTTCTTTGTATTCAGCATCCTCAATTGCTGTCAAGAATAGTAAAGCTTTGTCTGGTAAGATAACACCATCGTTTATCTGGAAGAAGAATGAACCAAGAAACATAAAACTGGTGTTTTGCCTGTATTAGCCTTATAAGTGAGAGAGCCTAGTAACAACACATCTTTGTTGAACACCACAAAAACAACAAAAATGTAAACATTTTCAAGAGAAAAGAAAAGGCAATGATGCAAGAATTTAATTAGTTTGTACAGATACTTAGTAATTGGTGCAGCAATCAGATAGCACCTTTGTTTAGTGGGTTCAGTGGAGAGTTTGGTGGACTTAATGGGAATGTCTACATAAGGCATCTTTTGTACCATACTTAGTATTCTATTTCGACCATAAGGGGTTATTCTACTTTGGATTTATCCTCTCTTCTCTCTGGTCCAGTTTTCCATCTCCTCACCTCTACCCTACTTCCCAGCTCTGGTGGTTCTAGATTACAAAATTACCAAAGATTGTACATCTTCTCAAATTATTGGATAAAGATATTGACCCTGACAAACATCTGTATAGCAACGAAGGCGCTCTTATAATGTTTTTCTCATTAAAATTCATATTACATGTCATTTATCTCCTGCAATTCACAAACTTTACCAAATAATATTCTGCTTGAATGATTGGAGTAGGATATTACATTTTGTGGTAGTTCAATAATCAATATATATAAAACATATCATATTTAGTCCATATAACAAGTATCACTACCTAACGTCAACCAATCCTCAATCTATCCATCTTAGTTTTATTTCATAAATTACCCAATCTAATAATATATTTTTTAAAATTTTATATATTTTATTTTTTAATTTTTAACCTATCGTAGCATGACTTAATGTGGTCAGACTTATCTAAATTGTCTTTACAAACTAAATATATATTATATTATAGATATTATGATTTTTATTATTTTTATAAAATATTGATGATGTTATATAATCTCACCACCACCCCAAGCATTCAAAACTATTGAGCTGAGTTAAAAAATATTGTTACAGAAGATGGTTCTTGGTTCAAAAAATTGTTTTCAAATCTAAAAAAAGAATAGTTTTCAAATTAAAACTATTTTTTGCCCTAATGCATGTTAAGGTACCAAAATAACACAAAAAATACATGCATCACTTTTGTAACCTAGACTTATTTTTATTTATTATTTGATTAATTGATAGATTTCTGTTTTGCATGACTGATTTGTGATTTATGAGCTATGTGTTATGTTTTGAATTCAATTTTCAATATTTGAGTTAATATATAAATGCTACTTTGAGTCTTGACTATTGCTGGGCTTTATTATTAATTGGGGTTCGATTATAATTGAATGAAGGTTTGATTCAATTTTGGTGACTGAATGAAATTTTGGCCATGTAAGGGTAAGAATTAATTCTCAAGTCAAATAGAGAGAAGGGTTAGTTCAATTAATGGCCAAATCCGAGTAAGGGTAAGGTTCAATGTGGATCTTGAGATTTATCACATTGTCTTTTTTATATATTTACTTCATTATTTTTGCATTTTAATGTACATTGAATTTTATGAGACATTGTGTTCTGGTAAGAGCTAAAAGATGTGCTTCTTATTAGCCAATAATGGTTACTATTTAGTAAAGAAGGGTTGTTCCTTTCAAATACTAATGAATATTCAATTTAGATATTTGAGTAACTATTTTGTGATTTTTGTAATTATTTATGTTCTTCTGTGTAAGAAATGAAAAAGAAAGTATATTTTGTTGTTTCTGTAATTTTGCAGATAATGAAGTGTTGGAGTTATTGTGAATTTTCCACTAATTGTAATTGGATAATGAAGTCTTGACTCGTATTACATGCTTTTTTTAATAAAAAAATTATTTATAAATTTTGTGAGCAAACAGTTTGAGGGAAAATTTTGTAGTTGTTTGAATTATCAAGTTAAGGGATGCAAGGACCAGAGCATCATTCTATCGTGATGTTTCATTCTATCCTAAAGTTTGTGTCAGCCCAAGATCAACTCATGAGTTTTAATCTGATACTTTGTTTACATCTCCAAATATATGCTTATAAAAATTAGAGAGTCAATTAAATTAAAATTTTAAAGCAAAACGTTATAAAAGTATAGTAAGCATCTTGTAGTAATTGTTTTTTCCCCAATACCACAATGAATGTTATGCAACAGATAAAGAGTATTGATTCTTATAACATTCTAATAAGGTCGGTCCATAATTGTCCAAAGCCAGATTACATAATGCTCCAAGGCAAACCAATATCGAACCTAATTTCCTTATATGTATATCTCTAAATGAGCCATTGGGAATTGAATTAGATGGGCACAAGTAGAATGAAAGTGGAACAAATACACGATATAAATTCATCTGAGTTTCTCTCACCGTGGTATAACTGGTCCTCTTTGGCATTGTTGAGAATATTCTTACCTTGGTCAAATTTTTTATCTTAGTCAATTTTGGATATCAATTGATGCCAATAAAACTATGTCAGCAAGGTTGATATAGTGACATTTACCGATGCCTAACAATATAAATAATAATAAATTGTTGGAACAATAAGCTTCAAGGATGCCAATAAATACCAATCGGCAATTTGAAACAATGATGTGATAGTGTTTCATTGACCATTATATTTTGCCTTTTACAAGTTGTACATGAATTTTGATGTATCATTAGTGGACATTGAATGTAGTTACTATACTAGTTGTGCACACAAAGCAAGCTTACCTGCTTTGATAAATTTTCGAAAAACAATTACCTACAAAATAAACTGAAGATTAAGAGGAAGATTCAATACTGTCATTATGTTTAGCCTTTACATACTATAGACCATCAAGTTTTAATCAGACTTAAGAGCAATCATACTTAGTAAACATAACCAAGCACCATATGAAGAACTAAGTATCATGACAATGAAAGAAAATGTAAATTTGATGTTTGGGGGAAAAGGAATCAGACTGGAATATCACTTACAAGCCATTTATCACGCGCATAAAGAACTGTGTTTAGCATGTTCTCAAACAACAGGAAATAACCCATCCACTCGGAGATGATAACATCCACACGAGCCACTGGAAGCTCAATCTCTTCAACTTTCCCTTTTAGCACAGTTATAACTGTATAGATAAAATAAGACAAATAAGTAAGATGGAACTTAGGAGTACAATCATCAAATATAGATAATCACTGGTCACCATCAGAATATCCATTTGTTCGAACTATTTCTTTTGCCATGTCAGCCATTTGAGAGCATTCCACCTGCACATCAAATTTAACACAATAACACCAATCAAATCAGGGGAATAATAAAAAATAAGAAGAAAAACTAAAAAGTACAGGAACGAATCATTTTTGTTGTTTCATGTTCCAAACAAAATATATCCTAAAGTGCTATGCAAGTAGGAACTAGCTAACCTGGTTCACGGAAGGACACAAGAAGAAAAAGGAGGATACTTAAAACTCCACAGTCAGAATTCTATACTTGTGATTACTCCCTGTATACACTTTGTCGAGCATCATGTTTGATCTAGTCACATGGAGGTCCAGAAATTCGCACAAAACAGGAAAAAAAATTATAAGCTACTAGGGAAAAACCCCTTTCAAGATGCTCAAAGAACAATTCTACATATCTAGAACTAGTTAGGGAATAACTTTCATTTTCCCATTACATGATAGCTCATTTCACAGATATGATATGATTTCCAACTATTTTCGCACTTAATTCATTCCAGAGAAGGTAATTCGGAAAATGACTTACTGCATATACGTGTTTTGCCCCTGCTTTAGCACAAAACAAAGACAAAATTCCAGTTCCTGCACCCACATCAAGGATGACCTTGTTCTTGAATAGAAATGTATTCTGATAAATAACATTCTGGTATGTTTTTGTCCTAACAACGTCCTTTAACATTTCCTGCCGGACAAAGAAAGTAAAGGGAATCCAGTGCATCGAAAAAACAATGATAAATGATTTCAAAAGAACATAAAAGAAAGCAAACGGAAATAACAACAGACAATTAAAAGAAATGAAAATCCTACTATCATCAATGATGCCCGGAAATTTTTATATCAGTATGAATCAACTAAACCAATATACTAACCATTTAAGCATATAATAGCAAACTGAGTAATGCTTCTATGATGCAGACCAAGAAGCTGATGTCAAACAGATGTATCCCTTACAACATTTAGTTTAGGCTACTAAATATCCCAAAGAAATAACATAACTTTTTTGTCAACAGTAGCGCTTAAATGTGCATAAACAATAAAAAACCATCCAAGTGCTTCTGAGTAACCTACTTAGCATAGGAGACAATTTATACAAAATAGATGTTCACTAAAAATATTTGGCAAATATTATAAAACACACAGGTAGATCAAAACTTATTGAGGCTCTATCCTATACATTTAATCTTGCGTTTCTCAAATGTGCCGCATCCCTTGACTGCTTGTCATGTGTAATAAGGTCTATTATTGGCTTGTAATAACCCTTCTATGCATGATAAGATCGTTATGATCTCCAAACCAATCAAATAATATTCAGCTACTAGCAAATCACTATAACTGGAGGCTGATGTCTATTGTCAGAAACAATTTGGGGAAAAAGTTGCAGAGAATCATAACAAGAGAAAGCAGAAAATATTGATGAGGATTATTGTCTCCCTTTTAGTTTATCTGCAAGTGATTACCAAGCACAAAGGATCAGAAACAAACAATGAAACTGTTTGCCTGCATAAACATAAGCTTTTTTTTTTAAAATCAATAATATTAAGAATTTCACTAAATAGAAACATTACACCACCACATACACAAGATGGCAACCAGTAGTAGCTCATGAATCAGAAATGAATAACTTACTTCATGGATACCTGCAGATAGAAAGACAAAATAAGAAGTTAGTTCCCGTAGTTCAACTTGTCGATGCTTAAATTATCACAAAATAAAATTAAAATGGTCAGTTCCCTAGAGAGTATTTGTTCTGGCTTCCCCAATAATAATTCAAATGATCTTTTGATACAACGGTTATACAGTAGCATTAGTTATTTAAAAAAAAAATGGTGATAGATTCGTAAAAGTTATGAAGTATATAAAAAAATAGCAATTAACCCGTAATAAAAAAAAAAGTAAGGGGAAAAACTCTTTTTTTTTCAAGCCTTAAATTTACAGCAAGAAGCTAATACATTGAATTAAAATTGAGGCAGGAGAGAATCAGCGGTACCGAAGTGGGAGTAGGAATCGAAGTAGTAGTCGGCGCTGGTGTTGTCCGCGCCGATCAACGGCGAGTCGTCGAGGTTGGAGCTCTCGGCCTTCTCCTCCATCTCCTCGTCTTCCACCCCCACTCTGTCTCCCTCGACGCATGCGGTGCCTGGGGCAAGGCCATGGCTCTTCTGGCCGTCGGCTTCGGTGCCGCCGCTTTTTCGCCGTCCCATGGAAGTGAAGAGAGAGAGAGAGAGCGAAGGCCGAAGGGAGAAACACCGGTTAGGGTTTTGACTCTGGATTCGGAGGTGTATGATTCTCGCTCGAGTTCGCGGGTTTGAACTCACTGAGTCAGGACACGAATGGAACCTGTCCATCCTCGAACCAACCATTGTATAACCCATTCAGACGCTTGGTAGACGGGTTTAAATGACTGGAATGGAAATGAAATAGGGTTTATTCTTATTCTTGATGTTTGGTATACGGGAATCGGAATCCGAATATGGGTATCATACCCTTAATTTCATAACCAACACCCCCTAGGTTATCGCTAAACTCATTCCCCTCCCAATCATACTGATTATCATTCTCATTACCAAATATATACCAAGCGTCCCCTAATAAATTCCCAAGATGTGGGGGATTAGATGTCCGGATGGTCCACATCTTAATTGTGATCAAATTGAGATTGCAATTCGATCATAATTATTTATGATCTATCGACAAGGTCATCCGCTCATCTAAGTTGTATGTTAGATAAGTGCGGGTGGCCAGAGGCCGCCCCTCTCGGCGACCGACAGCTCGACCATCCTCCCACCTTTGATGGCCTCCAGGCAACCTTCAGTAATTCGTTCCGATCTAAACTACAATCTAGTGGGCTGGTGATCATGTTGATGGCACGTAAGCAATTGAGATCGAATTGCGACATCAATCCGATCGCAATTAGAGCGTAGATCATCTCCTGGTATATAAATTATGAATTAGAGGATCTAATTTTGAGGAATTATTAGGGGTGATGAATTTACATTAGGAATGATAAAAAAATATCTATTAAAAAAAAATTACAGTCTCGGTTGAAAACCTGAAACAAAAATGTTTCTCTCAAAAACTTGTTGGTTTTTATTTTTCGCATTTTCATGTAATATATTTTTCCTTAACTTTGTTGCAAGATCATCGTGAATTGAGTTTGAAATATCACATCATACTAACTAATTGCATGAAAATTTATTATTAATTTAATTCATGTAATGAAAAAAAAAGAGTAAAATAGGAAAAGTTAATACAGATATAAAGTAATTGACCATTATTAAATGGAAAAATATATACAAATTTATTTAGAAAGTAGAAAATACTTTGTGTCATATTAACAACCACCTTAAAGTATCAATAATTATTTGCTCGTATTTTATGGCAACCACATGGTGCCACATTATTATTTTTATTAAAATAACAGAAAAAGTTATGGACGTATGCAGTTTGAGGGGAAAAAAAATCTATAGTGACCGACTTTAAATTAATATATAATTTTTTTTTATAATTTAAAAAATGAATTAATTAGGATTAAACCATCAATACCTATGTACCCTAAGTAACTTAATAATTTACAGTCAATTACTAACTGAAAAATAAATTATATATTAAAAAAATTAATGAATAACGTAACATCAAACTTGCGTGATTTATCTGGCCTCATACAGATTTTTAATGGAAGTTTTTTTTACTAATCAGAGAGTAAATTCAAAAGGTAGCTTATAATAAATGGTCATCTATTTAAAAGAATTTTTTTAATAAATACGTCGTAATTAAAAATTTAACAATGGATGATTGAGTGACAATTTTACCTCTTTTAACGCCCCTCAGCCCCGTGTCATGGATTATTTATTTAAAGTACGATATGAGAATGACATATC
This sequence comes from Kaempferia elegans, assembly GCA_037974815.1. NCBI lineage: Eukaryota > Viridiplantae > Streptophyta > Magnoliopsida > Zingiberales > Zingiberaceae > Kaempferia > Kaempferia elegans. The sequence continues at coordinate 2,047 of JBBPFQ011018355.1, read as the reverse complement.
TTAGCGTACTTTAAAATTCATATTTATCATACTTTTAAATTTACAAAAAAACACGGAAGAAATTATAAAATTTTATTTTTACCCCTACCACTAAAGTACCAGTCATGTTGGATCTGATATGAAAATATCAGGCTCACATTAGGCCTGATATATTATCATATCAGGTCCAACATGTATCTGATATGAAAATATCAAGCCCAATGTGGACCTGATAAAAATATCAATCCCACGTTGGACCTGATATTTTGTTATATCAGGTCCAACATTATTGGCACTTTAGTGGCAGGGGTAAAAAAAAAATTTATATTTTTTTCTGTGTCTTTTGGTAAATTAAAAATATGGTACACCTTTTAGTAAATATTAATTACCACGTATGCATTTTGCTAAAAAGCTATTTCAGAAATGTAGATATCCATTTACTCATTATTTGTTAGCCTTTTTTAAATTTAAATACAATCATGGCATATTCCCAGTAATTATAATATTTATTATTACAAAATTTAAGACCTCTAATAAATAAATTATTCGTTGAAATCGCTTGCACGTAACAAACTGTGAGGGTGAGCTGATATTTTGGTAAAGCCTTATAAAAAAACAAAAACTATGAGGGGTTAAAATGAAATTCTCCCACAGCAGTCAGCAAACGCATTAATTTCAGACGCCTTTGTAAATCTGCTCCGTCAACTCCATTGACCGGAAGGAGGCGCCGCCGCCGCGAGCCATGGAGTCCGCCAAGACGAGACCGCCGCCGTTGAACCACATCAGTTTAACTGGAACGGTCGCCGGCCGCTCCGGCTTCGGCGATGGAGCCGTGGGAGGAGATGCGGCTGAGCCGGTGAGCCCGGCAGGGCTGCTGTTCCGCCAGCGCCGATTCGACTGCTACATCGTCGCCACGCTGGGGATCGCCGTCCCCATCGACGTCGACGCCGTCAAGTCTGGTCTCGTCTCCACCCTCGCCCGCCACCCCCGCTTCTCCAGCGTCCTGGTAACGCCACCGCCGCTAATTTCTATCTGTTCGGACCTTGAGAGATGAATTGTGTTGATTTGGGTTTTGACCGGCGATAAATCCGGAGCAGGTGGCCGCCGACGACGACGACGACAGAGGAGAGAAGCTGAAATGGGTGCGCACGAAGGTCGTTATCGACGACCACGTCGTCGTTCCCGATCTCCGAGCGGATAGCTCCGGCGAAGGCATCGGCGGCGACGCCTCTTCCGCCGACAAGGTGGTGGAGGACTACGTGTCCTATCTCTCCGCCGCTCCTCCCATGGACGCCTCTCGGCCCCTCTGGGAGGTGCACGTGCTCAACCTCCGCACCTCCGAGGCCGCATCCGTCGCTGTCTTCCGCATCCACCACTCCCTCGGCGATGGACTCTCCCTCATCTCCCTCCTCCTCGCCTGCACTCGCCGCACCGCCGACCCGACCTCCCTCCCGACCCTCCCCCAGCCGCGCAATCCGCCGCCGCCTCCGCCCCGCTCCAACGCTCTCCTCACCGGGATCCTCTTTCTGTGGGCCTTGATCGTGCTCACGTGGAACACGGCGGCGGATTTGCTCGAACTTTTGGCCTCGTCCGCGTGGTTGAAGGACACGCCGACGCCGTTGAAGGGCGGCGCGGGTACGGAGCTCCGCCGCAAGCGCTTCGTCAATCGCACCCTGAGACTTGACGATGTTAAGGAGATCAAAGACTCGATGAATTGTGTAAGCTAAAATACGAACTGAAACAATACTTGCGAAATTTTTGATCTTTTATTCAGAAAAAAAAAATCTAATTTAAAATGATCAAGGAATTTGATTCATGTACGTAGTTTCTTTTCTGAATTACTTTCCCATTTGCATATATGATAAGAAGTCTCTTCTATCCCTCTCTCATTTTTCAAGTATCTTTCAGACTATAAACGATGTTCTTGTGGGTGTTACATCTGCTGCTATCTCTCGCTACCTCAACAGAAGATACGGTAAGGTGATTGCTTAGACCAAAGATTTCTTCAGCATTATATATATGTATGGCTTAGTGCATAATTTGGATCTCTGTTTATTAATGTTTTTAT
>JBBPFQ011018142.1:0-10696 GCA_037974815.1 Kaempferia elegans | reverse complement strand
TTCACTTGTTCCGGCAGAAGACTTTGAGTTCTGACTGTCCAGAGACGCGGATGAACACTGGAGAAGACCCAAGGCTCGCTGCCACAGCAAGTCCACCGCTGCCTTCTTCACCGTGTCTGGCAAGGAACTCCACTGGGATGCGAGAGGGATGAAGGCATCACCGATGAAACCCACGTTGGCTCTGCTAGAGGGTTGCCGCTGCTACAAATTTGCCGAAATGCGCTGTCAGTCGCTTTGTCATCTACAATCGGCAGAAAGAGGAAAAGGGGACGTGGGGCAATTTTGGGGAGCAAAAAATGTGAAGCACCTAGCCCTAGCCCCCATTTACTGTTGAACCAAAAACTATTTTATGCCTTGAATTAAACCGGGGCAATTAAACCAAACTGAATTGGTTCAATAGGATTTAGGGTTATTCAAATTGGCTCAAATTTGACTTTGAATGAGGCTTTTTATTTAGTTGTTGAATTGGATTCTTCTTCCCTTCAAGTGTTCAGGACTCAAATGAATCGGTTCAGACTAAATCGGAGTACACCAAACCAACATTCTACTCCTCGATCCATCGTTATCTCTTTCAATTCCTGCATATCAGAATATACTCAAATAATAGTCAAAATGATCATCAAATAGAAAGTAATTAAGATGGAGATCAAAATGGACTCTCACTCATGATTTAAGATAAAAACATCGATCTAAACATAAGAGGAAATCAAAACATCAAATTATAACAATAAAATCAAGTATCCAAATGCTAGTTATCAGCAAGGCTGCAACAACCTTTACCAATTTCTTAGTATCATTGGATTTCTCATAGACTGCTTTAGACATGGTGGAGAGATGCTGATTTTGGATGGCGGTAAGAACAGTAACTTAGGGCGGCGTGACTGTAAATTAGGGCAACGCAACTAGGGTTTTTTGGGCTATGATATCATGTGAGAGAATAGAAGCATAATGAAAAAAGAGTACAATGTACAATTATATGGACATACAGTGGAGCTATTCTAGGAAACTAAAACAATGAAGTTATTCTAGGAAACTAAATCAATCAATAATCAATTAAATGACACATACAATCATATAAAATATTATGAAATATTCTGTATATAATATCATATCTTTCAACAAGTTGTTATCCTGTAGTTTTTACTTTTTTGTTATTTATATTAGTGCATGTATCATGTATGAATTTTGTGAAAAGTTTTTTACAGGAACAAGTGATATTTTTGACTTATATATAGATTGGGCTTAGTTAAGGTTAAGTTTTCAATGATCATGTGAGATTTTTTTTTAATTTTCTTTTTTATCTAAATTCTAAGATTTCCTTAGTGTTTCAGTCAGAATGATTTCAATGGTCAAATTTAATTAGGATTTAGGACAACAAATTAATGAATTATTTTGGTCATTTATTATCTTTTTTCTTTTTGACTTCAAGTCAAAGGGGATTAAGTGTTATTTTTTAAATACATAGAAAAAATAATAATTGATAGAAAGCACATTTAAAGTCATTTAGCCTAAATTGTTTAGGAGTTTGTATCCTCTGCCCCAATATAATCGTGTCCCTGTGTCGCAGCGCCGATCGGATGGTTTAGATTACATCTTAAGGATGATGTGCACATCACGAAGATATTGCACATATCTCGAAGATATCTGAACCGTCCGATCGGCGCTGTGACACGGTGATATTGGGATAGAGGATCCTAACTAGTTTGTTTAGATGGGGTGGGAAAGAACTTTATTTATTTATTTTATTTAAGAAAGAGGGAAGGTTGATTAATGTAATATGCATTCCGGTTTAAAAGGAAAAGTTCATTAAATAGTTAAAATTATAAAAACATACACATTGATTTGATTGAGAATTGATAATTTAAAACAAGGAAAAAATTGGGAAAAAAACATATTTTGAGCTCCTTCAAGCTGTAATAAAATTGCTCCTTTTTCAGTAAGAAAGGTTAAGATTTACCGATTCCTACCTCTCGTTTACTTTTCTTTCATTTATCTCACTCCCTCTTTTTCGCTTGCCTCAATTATATATATATTTTAAGATTATCCTGGTGAATTAATTAAGATTCATATTATTAGAAACAACGCTGGTTAATTGCTTCCCAAAGGCCTTTACAACGCTGGTTAATTGCTTCCTAAATGCATATTTTTTTATCTTACTAAAATATGTGCATATAAGCATAGAAAGCCTCTCATGGCCATCAGAGAGACTTAAGATGTCCTCGCAACAAGTGGCACTGCTATTTGCTGCGATGAGCTTGTTGGGCTGCTGTTGCTCCAATGGCGGATTGTTAATGGCGAACGCGAAGGTCCGCGAGTACAGATGGGAGGTGTCGTACCAGTTCAAGTCGCCGGATTGCTTCAGGAAGCTGGCCATCACCATCAACGGCGAAACGCCCGGCCCGACCATCGACGCGCAGCAGGGCGACACCGTCGTCGTCGTCGTCAACAACAGCCTTCTGACGGAGAACGCGGCCATCCATTGGCACGGCATCCGTCAGGTAAACTAGAAATAAATCAGTGTGAACTTTTGAATGTTCAGTTCCCTGTATATAGCACTGATCCATTGCAGTAGTTTGATAGAGTTGTTTATGGATGTTGCTTGGGTGCGTAGATCGGCACGCCTTGGTCCGACGGCACCGAAGGCGTGACGCAATGCCCCATCTTGCCAGGCGACAGCTTCCTCTACAGATTCGTCGTCGATCGAGTAAGCTCCCAGGAATTAAATTTTCCTTCAGTAAATTTAAATAGTTGTTTCAGAGGAATAACAACAGAATGTTTGTTGTGCCGCTAACTCAGCCGGGGACTTACCTCTACCACGCACACTACGGCATGCAAAGGTCTGCCGGCCTGTACGGCCTCATCCGCGTTGCCGTGCCGGAAGGCACCGTCGAGCCCTTCGCCTACGACTTCGATCATAGCCTCCTGCTCAATGACTGGTGGCACCAGAGCACCTACGAGCAGGCGGCCGGCCTCGCCGCTGTTCCCTTCGTGTGGATCGAGGAGCCTCAGGTATATCAGATTGTAGTACGTTTGCAAGCTTCAATCCATAGGATAATGGTGTGATCAAACTTGGTGTTCGTGAACTTCCAGTCTCTGTTGATCAACGGAAGAGGCAAATTCAACTGCTCCCTCGCTGGAACCACCGATGTCTGCAACACCACCGCCCCAGACTGCTCCCCTTACGTCCTCTCCGTCGTCCCCGGCAAGACTTACCGCCTCCGCATCGCCAGCGTCACCTCCCTCTCTGCCCTTAACTTTGAAGTCGAAGTATGAGCTCTCACATGCATTTTCTCAAACACTTCTCCTGCCTACTTCGGTTAGCAACTTCTTACGCGCAACTATGCCGCAGGGCCACAACATGACCGTGGTGGAGACCGACGGCCACTACGTCAAACCCTTCGTCGTCAAGAACCTTAACATCTACTCCGGCGAGACCTACTCGGTCCTCATCACCGCCGACCAAGTCCCCTCCCGCAACTACTGGCTCGCGGCCAACGTCATCACCCGCGAGCCCCGCACGCCGGCCGGCACCGGTATCCTCAATTACCTCCACGACTTCCCAGATGAGAAGCCTCCCGCCGCTCCGCCCACCGGCCCTATGTGGAACGACACCGAGTACAGGTTAAAGCAGAGCACGGCCCTGCGCGCCTCCCACCTCCGCCGACCGCCGACCGCATGATACTGCTCCTCAACACCCAGAACCTCGTCGACGGCCACACCCGGTGGGCGCTCAACAACGTCTCCTTCAACTTCCCCCACACCCCCTACCTCATTGCCATGAAGCAGAGGCTCCGCGACGTGTTCGACGAAAGACCCGCCCCTGAAACCTACGATTACAAGCACTACGACATCTACAGCCCTGCCAGCAACCCCAACGCCACCATCGGAACGTCCATCTACCGGCTCGAGTTCAATTCGACGGTGGATGTGGTCCTCCAGAGCGCCAACATACTGAAACCCAACAAGAGCGAGACCCACCCGTGGCACCTGCACGGGCACGACTTCTGGGTGCTCGCCCATGGCCTGGGCCGGTTCGACCCGGACATTGACACGGACCGGTTCAATTTGGTTGACCCGATCCTGAAGAACACAGTCGATCTCCAGCCATTCGGATGGACCGCGATCCGGTTCAAGGCGGATAACCCGGGTGTTTGGTCTTTTCATTGCCACGTCGAGTCTCATTTTTTCATGGGCATGGGGGTGGTGTTCGAAGAGGGGATAGATCATGTGGGCGAGCTACCTGATTCGATTATGGGTTGTGGAAAATCTAAATCACCAAAAAGATCTTGATTCGATTAGGTTTTAATTTATTTAGAAGAATAAGTTCAATCCTAATTGTGTCAGTGCAATCATTTTCTTAACGATCTGATTTGATTTTGAATTTTGATGTTTTCGTAATTATTTAAGTTTGATTTTGCATTTTTATTGAATAAGTATGTTAAGTTAGACCAAGAAAATTTTGAAAAAAAACTTGTAACTCAGTCTAAGTATTAACGACAAATGTCCTGCTTAAAATCATCTCCAACTATAAACACCATTTTAGTGCAAAAAAAATATACTAATTTCGTGTCATTACAACACCAAATATTTTTCCAACTCCAACCAATACATACCATTTCCTACAATAAAAGAAATATTCTATAGAATATTCTTAATACATCTTATAATTTATTATTCAATATACATATTAATCTATTAATTTTTTTTATAATAATAATAATTATGTGTTTGTTATGAAATTATCAATATTATAAATTTTAAAATATTTATAATATTAAGTAATATAATACATATTTAAAATATTATTGTTAATGTTAATAACTAATATAATTTTATAATAAATAACATTTACCTAATAAATTAAATTAAATAATATTAATTTATAATATTTAAGAATATTTTAATTATAAATTTAATATTATCATATATTAAAAAATAAAAAATATATTTAAAAAAAATATATACACTTGCACCAAAATGGTGCAAGTGAATAGTGCAGCACCATATTGCTGCTACATTATGCACTTGCACCATTTTAGAGCAAAAAATAGAGTATGCATTGGAGAATAAATGGTGCCCAAATGACACCAAAATGGTGTAATTGGGCACCAGTTGGAGATGGTCTAAGGATTCATTTGGACTTATTCGCTTAGCCCATCCTAAGGATATCCGGATGGAGGATGACTGATCCTCCACAAGAGGTTAAGCGCAATCGGCTGGAGACAGATTCGCCCATACTGGCCAGATTGAGTCTTACCCCGACCTACCTGACCTCCATATCAGTTGAGACTATTACTGCCCTAATCAACCGGATCAATACAAGTAATAAATTATTAATTAACCCTTAATAATATTTCTACAAAAACAATCATTCTCTAATCCTGTATTCTAGCCATTTAACACTATCTTTATTTTATTTTATTTTTTTTTATGTATGCGGATTTTAAATAGCAATATATATAATTTGCGGTGGTGCTCGAGACGAACGACCGTACATTACGACTCACGGCCCGCAAACTCGGGGCAGCCGCATGGCGCTTTGTACGAGAGCTACTTCATCTTCCCCGACGACGAGCGGATGCCACACCGAAGGAAATCCAGCCCCAGCCAGGACGCCGATCCAGTAGCGCCACCACACCCGGGGCTCTCCTCTTCTTCTCAATCCATTGTGTTATGCGTCCGGCCGGCGGAGGGAAGGAGGCGAGGCGCCGACCGATGGTTGCAGAGGTAAGGCCGGTAAGCCTTCGGAAGGAAGAAGCGGCGGAGGAACAATAGTTATCAGTGATTGATGAGAGGCGAGGGCGTGGTTGCAGTCGCGGGCGGAGAGCCGAATCATCATCATCTTCTTCTTCTTCCTCCTCCTCCTCCTCCTCCTCAACTCACCAATGGAGATGGAGACGCGGCGGAATAGTTCTTCTGATGCTCCGCTTCATGATTCTCCCCGACCGTCCTCTCAGATGGAATGGCAGATCCGGCCAATTATGGGAATCCCGACCGCGAGATCCAACAGGTACTCCAATCTTCTGTTATTTCAACGAAGTTACGTCCTCTTGTGTTATCTTGCTCAATGTTTTCTTTGTCTTCAATAATTTGAAGGCGCTTGTTGCACTGAAGAAAGGCACCCAGTTAATCAAGTACAGTCGCAAAGGAAAGCCTAAATTCTGCCCCTTCAGGATTTCTAATGTGAGTTCTTGTTGCCTTTCCTCTTTGTTTGTATGAGTTTTATAATAATTAACTTCTAGCTGCTGGTTAATTTTGTGTTCCCAGGATGAAACTGCATTGATTTGGTTATCTCACAAGAAGAAGGAGAGGGCTATCGAATTGTCTTCTGTAGTACGAATTGTTCCTGGACAGAGAACTGTATGTCAGTCTCATTTAGCTGTACATGAATGAATGAATGAATCAAGTGCAACCTTCTTACTGGTACAAATTTTCACAGGCTGTTTTTAGGAGATATCTCCGGCCGGAAAAGGACTACTTATCCTTCTCTCTTATCTACAACAACGGAGAGAGATCTCTTGATCTGGTTAGCGTAAGAAACAAGCACATTAGCTCCGTGTTCTCGCTAATGGTGACATATCTTTCTTCTGTATAGATTTGCAAGGACCAAAGTGAGTTGGAACTGTGGATTGGAGGGCTCAGGGCTCTCATCTCTTCAGTGCAGTCTCAAAGTAATTTGAGATCAACTGATAACCAGAGCGACGGGATTCTCTTCTCTGATGTAAGTGATCAATAATAATATATATCCTTTTGCCGGAGACTTAAAAGTAAGTATTAAGTACCTCTGCCTTGCTTAATTTCCTGATCAGGATGGAGACTCTGTATCGAGCGGCCATGCTTACGGACTAGAAGGCACTTTGCTCAGCAAATCTCGTGGCTTTGGCTCAAAACATCACACTGGTGGCCCTTCAGGTAGATTAGCAAGATCAGATGTTGGGACAGATCACACAAATATGCAACTAAGATTGAGTAACGGAGATGGTACTGTGCGACTTAGCGTTTCCAGTGCTCCCAGTTCTTCCAGCCAAGGCTCTGGACCTGATGACATCGAATCTCTAGGCGATGTGTATGTGTGGGGAGTGGTATGGTCTGATGGACCTGTAGCTGATGCTGTGTGTTCCAGAACGGACGTGTTGATCCCGAGATCACTAGAATCGGATGTAGTTTTAGATGTCCATCAAATAGCTTGTGGTGTTCGGCACGCAGCTCTGGTTACGAGGCAAGGGGAAGTGTTCGTTTGGGGGGAGCCGTCCGGTGGTCAGCTCGGCCATGGCATTGACAGATACGTCGGCCGCCCCCGTCTCGTCGAGTCGTTGGCGCTCTGGAACATGGATTACATTGCATGCGGCGAGTACCATACCTGCGCTATATCCACCTCCGGCGATCTGTTTACCTGGGGAGATGGCACCCACTACACCGGACTTCTCGGCCACGGCAGCGATGCCAGTCAATGGATACCGAAGAAAGTTTCCGGCCCTCTGGAAGGGCTGCAAGTTATGTCCGTCGCATGCGGTGCGTGGCATTCGGCAGTGACTACGTCGAACGGCAGAGTGTTCACCTTCGGGGACGGGACGTTCGGCGTTCTCGGACACGGCGACCGGGAGAGTCTGGTGCGGCCGAAGGAAGTGGAGTCGTTGAGCGGGCTGAGGACGATCAAGATCGCCTGCGGCGTGTGGCACACTGCGGCCATTGTCGAAGTGATGGGGCAAGCCGGCGGCAATCTAATTTCTCGCAAATTGTTCACTTGGGGCGACGGCGATAAGTACCGTCTGGGTCACGGCGACAAGGAGGCGCGCCTGGTGCCCACTTGTGTCCCGTCGCTCATCGACTACAACTTCCATCAACTGGCCTGCGGGCACAACTTGACGCTCGGGCTCACGACCTCCGGCCATGTTTTCTCGATGGGCAGCGCGTCTAACGGCCAGCTCGGCAACCCGCAGTCCGACGGTAAGGTTCCCTGTTTGGTGCAGGACAAACTGGTAGGGGAGCTGGTCGAAGAAATTGCCTGCGGAGCCAGCCACGTCGCGGTGTTGACGTCGCGCAGCGAAGTGTACACCTGGGGAAGAGGCTCCAATGGCCGACTCGGACATGGAGACGCAGAGGACCGGAAAACGCCGACCCTCGTCGAAGCGCTCAAGGACAGGCACGTGAAGAGCATATCTTGCGGTTCGAATTTCACGGCCTGCATTTGCATCCACAAATGGATTTCCGGCGCCGACCAGTCGGCTTGTTCGGGATGTCGACAAGCATTTGGCTTCACCAAGAAGAGGCACAATTGCTACAACTGTGGGCTGGTGCATTGCCATGCTTGCAGTTCCAGGAAAGTGTTGAAAGCCGCCTTGGCGCCGACGCCGGGCAAGCCTCATCGGGTGTGTGACTCTTGCTATTCGAAGCTGAAAGCCGCTGAGTCCGGGAACTCCGTGGCCGCTAGCAAGAAGGCTGTGATTCCCCGTCGATCCATCGATATCAAGGAGAAGCCGGACAAAGGCGAAATGAAGTTTTCGAAATCTCTGGTGTCGCCGAGCGTCGACCAGACGAAATTTGAAGCAAAATCGATGAAGAACGATGCCAAATCAGAATCTTTGTCTATGCTCAGAGCTCCGCAGGTGTTGAAAGACATCTCTCTCACTGGCTCAATCAGTGCGCTTCAAACTGCTCTGAAACCGATCGTCCCCTCGTCGCCTCCTCCGCCGGTGAACTCCCGGCCGGCATCGCCCTACTCGAGAAATCCGAACCCTCCGCTCTCTATTGCTCCTGTGTTTTCCAAAGGGGTCACCGACAGTCTCATTCAGTCTAACGAAATACTGAACCAGGAGGTCCAGAAGTTGCAACTGCAGGTGCATCCACAACTTTTGAACTGTCTTTGTTTTCAGTATGGACGATAAACCTCGTCTTCTAACAGGTCAGGAATTTGAAAAAAAGATGTGAAGTGCAAGAACTCGCCGTGCAGAATTCAGAAAAGAAAATTCAACAAGAATCTGCCAAATGCATTGCAGCAGTAGAAGTTTTCAGAAATCTCGACGTTCAGGTGCTTGCTCTTTACAAATTTCATGCCTAATTGGAGCTTGTAACTTCTCTTATAGAAATCACTGATTCTTCCCTTTTCTCACTGAAGCTGAAGGATATAACAGAGAAGCTGCCCTCTGAGTTTGGCGATAGCTTAAGGGAAGTGCATACACAAGTAGAAACATTCCTGAAACACAACGAATATATCAAATCGGATATCTCTTCGACAATGGTTTCTTTATCCGGCGATCAACTCCTAACTCATGATGGTGCTAGGGATGAGTTAGAAACAACACATGGTGCTCACAACAGCAGTAAGTCGGCAATTGCCGGAAGCAATGACAATGGCACGAAATCACCTAGAATCAAATGTGACAGCGATGGAGAAACAGAGCTCGTAGAACAGTTTGAGTCAGGTGTGTACATCACCTACATTCAACAAGGCAGTGGCGCCAAGATATTCAAACGGGTACAATTCAGGTAAACTAATTGTCATCGGTAGCACAAACCGATATACGCCGAAAGATGATGCTTTCTTATTTCTCATGTTGTTCTTGATTCATCCATAGGAGGAAGAGGTTTGGTGCGCAAGAAGCAGAGGGCTGGTGGAATGAAAACAAGGAAAGAGTGCTCAAGAAATATAGCTATCCAGGCCAAGCAATTGTCTCATTGCCTACAAGTGCATCAAATGAGGAGGAAGATGTGACACCATCCCCTTCCACTTGAATTGTTTACGATAAGGAAAACTGAGATTTGTAGAGTGAGGTTACAAACTAGACAGAAAGTTTGAACAGTTATCCTTTTTAGCAGGTAGTCTTCTTTTTCTTTGATCATTGTGTAGAGTAATTGATGTTTGAGAAAATTGATGCAAGAATACTAGGCATACCTGTATTTTGAGGTAGTCTCACACATGTAAACAAATGGAAAATAATGCTTGGTGTTATATATGTTAGCGCTCTTCAATGTCCTTCAATTCACTTCACTAGCTCTACCTCGCATTGCCTCTCCTCTGTGTAGGGTTATCAATGAATCAAATGTAACAAATTTGATATTAGATTTACTAAGAACTTATATATGCCTACTTTTTAATCTTAGAGATGATCAATTCAATTTCATAAATTTTTTTTATCGGTCATCAGGAAAGCGGAAATGGATTTAAGTGGATAGTCCAATATCATGAATGATTCGAACACCACGATCATATGGTATGACCTGAGAAAGTTCACACCTTCATTGCATAGGAGTCTGTCCCACCATTTACCATTGCCAGAATACTAGCCATACCTGTATTTTGAGGTAGTCTCGCACTTGTAAACAAATGAAAAATAATGCTCAGTGTTATATATATTAGCGCTCTTCAATATAGTTCGAGTCACTTCACTAGCTCCGTCTCACATTGCCTCTCCTCTGTATAGGTTATCAATGAATCAAATGTAACAAATTTGATATTAGATTTAGTAAGAACTTCTTTTTAATCTTAGAGGTACTCTAATGGAGGAGGGTATGGAGGTACCATCGATACCCGATATCCGACCCGAATACCCTATTAAATAATATAAACATATATATATTAGAGAAAATTTTCTTTTTCTAAAATCTACTAATTATTTTTATTGATATTAAGAGGCTAAATAGATGTTTAATCTATTTTTTTATTAGATATATATTTTTTAATATAATATTAATTTTA
>JBBPFQ011017928.1:0-10699 GCA_037974815.1 Kaempferia elegans | reverse complement strand
ACTATGAGGAGAGATGTCCCCCTGTCACCGAGCCCCTTCCACACGTGTCTACGGATTACTAATCCGTTCAAAGGCCAACATATATCACATATGAATCATGTATATAAGCTTTCCATACAAGAACCTCTAATTGTACAATTACAATTAAACCAAGAATACAAGATATTGTACAATTCAATCATGATCATGATCATACATAAGAAGACATTCAAGATTCATTCCATTCACACAAAAAACAACAAGAAACATTTCCACAAACACTTCATATGCCAAACTAAAGCATTACAAGATCCATACATGAAACAATCAAAGAAATTCTCACGAAGGTGGGATTACAAGCCAATGTACAAGATTACAATTTAATTATCCATTACAATCATACTAACACTCAAGAACACGAGATATACACACAAATCATGGGAAAAAACTGAAGGAAGAAGTAGAGAGAAGTTTCTAACATCAAAACATCCAAGGTAGGAGAGGAGATGATCCAAGAATACTTATCTTTATCCTTCGCTTCAAGAATTCCCCTAAAGAATCGTGGTTGATGATGAAGAATGCTTGGATCTGATCTCTGGAGTCTCCTTGAGCATTCCCAAGGCATGGGGCAAAGCCCCAAGCCAGAGATGTGAGAAAAGGTGGGAAGATCCCCTTTTATAGACTCTACCCTATTTTGGGCGGAGTTTCACATACCCGTGTGACCTCACACGGACACTAGAGGCTGCTCTCTGTTTCATGAAACTTGTAGACAACTAAGTCCTCTAAATTCTGCAATTTTAATCACCCCAAAAGGCCAACTGAGCGCAAAGTTATGGTCATTTTACTAACAGGTCCGTGCTGCAACCTGGATTTCACACGGCCGTGCATGAAACACACGGCCCCGCAAGACTTGAATATGGAAATTCAGTAAAACCTCCACTAATTTGTAGAGCTTGAAGTTAGATTTGTTTTGTGTGGACATAGACCCAAAATGTCCAACCAAGCAAGAAGTTATGCTCGTTTTAGTATCGGTCTGCAAGCTGGATAGATTCGGCATGTCCTCATTTTCTTCGTCACAAACACGCACGGATGATCACACGTCCGTGTGACTTACCCATGGCCATGTGGGGCTCTTCTCTGGAAACAACCTCCACGGCCGTGTGATACTACACGGCTTCAGCGGCTCCTCTATGGAAATAACCTCCACGGTCGTGTGAGACTACACGGCCTTCAGCGGCTCCTCTTTGGACATAACCTCCACGGCCATGTGAGACTACACGGCTTCAGCGGCTTGCTTCTGTTCCAATGCCACGGCCTTGTATAGCTTGTCTCTGGATAAGCTCACACTGCCGTGGTGATGGTCGCACGGCCATGCAAGGCCTTGGCTCCATACCAAGCTCCTCCAACTTTGCCCCGCACTGATGGATCTTCGCCTGTTTGTTCCGAAAGCTACTCCGAGTCTCCAACACATCCTAAAACACTCCAAAATGTACCAAAAATGCTCCAAAATGCATTCCTGCATAAGAAATCATACGACAGTAGATCGCCGAACCAAATGTGCACAATTATGCTGAAATGAATATAAAAGGGAATGTAATATCACAAAGCATACGCAATCATAGCAAAGTGATGTGCAATAATGATGCATAATAATAGGTATATCCTACGCACATCAGTTTTCTCTCCAGAATGTGTCCTGACATGAAAACTTATCATAGAATAGATCTCTGCATAAAATATATGGAAATATGTCATAATGATAGAATAGTATGCAAATAAACATATATTACATGTAATGAAATATAAGTAGATGTGCGTGAAATAATGCATAAAAATATATATAATCTACACACATCAGGAAGCAAAAATGACCAACTTGATTAATCCTCCAAAGCATAATGGGGAAAACTTATGGGACATCACATTTTAGATGGTGAAGATAGAGAATTTTATCAAGATGGACTGAGATATCATGGTGGTAGTTGAGGAACTATTTGAAGCTCCAAAAGAAAAGAAAAGAAAAGAAAGAGACTCCTACCACATCATTGGAACAAGGAGCAAGCCTCATGACCAACGAAAACGATAAGGTAATATCAAATTTAATTGATATTTTGCCTAATAATGTTGTGAGTCATGTAGGTGAATACAAGAATACTCACGAGTTGTGGAGCAAAGTAAAGAGAGTTTTAGGTAAAAAACTCATGCCTACACAAGAAGAGGAAAAATCGAAAGAAATGGAAGAAGTAGCTCAAGTGGAGGAGGAGCAACCGGAAGTTGAGTCATGTTCAATTTTTGAGGAGAAGAAGGATGAAGAAGTGTAATCCTCAAGCATGGGTGAAGAAATGCCCTCAAGGGTTGAAGAAGAATCCAAGATAAGTGAAGAGGATGTTTTGGAAGAAGTCAACCTTGTAAGCACCTCCACTAAAGTGAATACAAAAGACCACATCATTTGCTTCGGGTGAATGAGAAGAGACACTATAAAAATAAGTGTTCATTGGATAAGAAAATGTAAACCCTAAACCCAACCAAGTTCCTTTCAACACTAATATAGGTTTTAGGAATGAAGAAACCTTAAGAAGAAGAATGCACATCCGGTGCTTCATGTGTAGGGAGTTTGGACACTACCATAAAAATGCCCAATGATAGGGGAACTCAAGAAGCTAGCACAAATGAAGAAATGGGATATGAAAAAGAGAAGCTCGAGTTGAGGGGAGCTGCAAGGGTAATTGATGTATACCCAAAATTGAAGTGTAATTCAAATTCCTATTCTTCCATGCATGCTAGAAATAATGTTAATTATTTACCTCCTCAAGATTTTGATTTTAAAATCATGATAGAAATAGGGTCAATGTAGATCATAACACTAGGAGACCTATGCATGATATAACAAGACAAAATAGATTCTCATTACCTAAGGAGAAGAAGGTAATTGAGAAGTTAGGCATTAATCCCAAAAGGTGAGACATATGCCTAGGAAGGATAGGACTAAGAATGTCCATGGTAGACATGTGGATTCTAGGATTAGAAACCTAGAAATGGAAAATCAAGTTTTGAAGGAAAAGCTTGATAAATTAGAGAAAAACCAAGAATGATTTAATGTTGGATCTAAAGGATTAGGTTTGATGTTGGGTAGCCAAAAACCCAATAATGATTGATCAGATTTGGGATACCGATCTTGGTCCTCCAAAACCATAGAAAAATCAAATGGTAGGGTAGTATTTGTGAAAGGCAAAGGGGGAGTACCATCTAAGTTCAATGAAAAGACATATGCAAGGATGACATATGACAATGGCAAAGATGAGAAGAAATTAACCAATGACAAGGTGTCCAAGGTTTAGAAAGGATAGTTTGTAGGCCAATCATCCATCGAGGAGAGATGTGACCTAACCATAGTGGATGAGTCACTAAGGGAGGTAGCTAAGGCTAAGACATCTAGGGGAAGCTCAAACAACCTTTGGGAACTTTGGTAGATGGGTCATGTAATGTGCTAAGGGTTAGAGATGGACTTGAATCTCTAATCTAGTTGGTTGGCACATTTGGGATGTGTATCATGCATAAAAATATGACATTGGGATCATCATATATGAAAATCTATTTTGGATGTATAGATGTCATACAAACTAATGCTAGGGATTCATTATGGTTTGGTATTGTTGGTCCCCAAGATAGTTTTGATGTGACCAATCTAGTTAGGTTAGGTCCTATGTAGTTTGATCCTTGTGTCTAAGTGTGCAGGAATTTAGGAGCACAAGAAGTCTAGTGAAAGACGCAGCAGACAAGAAGGATTGTGCGGGGAGAGAGTCGACGGACTCAGCACATCCGAGGGCCGTGGAGACTGTGGGAAAGTACACCGGCGGACGAAAAGGGCGTGCGCGATGTTCGATGAATGAGAAGTTAGGGAGGAAGATCGCTCAAGGAGAAGGATGGAAAATGGGTTTGGGTGAGCCCTATTCTGAATGTCTAACATCACCTAGGCGACCGGAAGTGAACGAAGGCAACCGGAATCAACACGGGGAAAATCCAACATAGAGTTGACATTTTTGACGTCCGGGGCACCAGGACTAGGTCCGGGCGCCCTGAGCACGATAAGTTTTGACCGCCCTAGGGCTGCCCGGACCGGTCTAGGGCACCCTGAACTACACTAAAGATAAGTTTTAGAAGAGCTATAAATAGAGATCTGTTCTTCATTCCAATTAATCAATTTCTATTCCAAAACACATGTTTGTTCATTGTGAAAGTGTTGTAAAGTGTTCTGTGCTACAACGCTTGTAAGAGGCTTCTCCGCCATCAACAAAGGAGATTTTTAGTGCGCTTCTACTGCCTTGGATTAGCAACCTCTCTGGTCGCAAACCAAGTAAATCTAATGTCTGCCTCTTTCTTTATTGTTTATGTTTTAATTTAATATTAGTGTTTGATTTAAGTTAGTTGTGCTTAAAGAAAGGTATTGTTTTTAATTTTCAGATATAGAGATCTTCCTCTAACAGGGCCACAAGGGACCTACAAGTGGTATTAGATATAAGCCGCTTCGAGAAGGACTAACCGCTATCGAAGCACTGAAGATATGGCCGGACCTACCATCAACCCGCCAAAGTTTGAGGGAGATTTCGTTTTATGGAAAAAGCGAATAGAAGTATTTTTTAAGACTAATTTTGAAATTTTGTTAACTATCAAATATGGTTTTGTAGTACCTATGGATCAGCATGGAGAACTCAAGATGGAAATCCAATGGACCAAGAAAGAACAAAATGACTACGTGGCAAACGGACGAGCTGAGTTCCATCTACTCAGCGTATTGCCTCCACAAGAAGTCAGTAGGATCGGAGAGTACCGATCGGCAAAAAAACTTTGGGAGAAGTTCTTGGAGCTGCACAAAGGAACAACAGAAGCTAAGTTGGTAAAAAAAGATCTTCTACGAAACCAACTTGCCAACCTCCAACTTAACGAAGGTGAGATGGTAGCGCAATTTCAAGTAATGCTGAATGAACTAACAACCAGTTTGCAAATCTCGGAGACAAGTTTAGTAACCAAGAAATCAGGTATGATCGACCCTAGTAGATGCCTACTACATCTCGGGATTTAGAAATTTGTTCCATTGAGGAATTATTTTCAAGTTTGAAATTCATGAAATTGTTGGAGCCAGAAGCACCAAAATCGAACCTTGTTTTGACAATGGCAAAGGGTTCAAAGTTAATCTTATCTTGTGGACTAATGTGGTGTACTAAGTGTGCAAGAAAGTCCTAGATAAACAAGGCACGACGTCTTGACCTGTAGGGTTGAGCACAAAGTCATGGTCGAGGTTCGACATACGAAGGCTTGGTGAGTGCAGCCAAGTATGAAGTCTTTGCTGAGTGAGGATAGCGGACAGGAGTCGATATGGGCTGCGGATCGGACGTGGTCGAGTTCTAGGTCTTCGGAGGTCGAGCAAAAGTCAAACTGGAGGTGACGGTTGGCAAAAGGTAATTTCTCCTGTGAGGAGTAGGAGAGGATGCGTTCCCCGAATAGGGAATAGTAGGCGTCGGTCCGACCTAGGGTTTCGGGTGAAACCTAAAAGTTTTCACCTGTTCTTTTCTGAATTTGTACAACCACCAATCTACACCTTTTCTAGTTTTGCACTTCACTTTTTTCGATTTTGCATACTCATATTTTCGCCATAAGTCTATATTGACAAAATAAATTATTTTAAAAATTTTGTCATTATTAAAAAAAATTATATTATTATTTTATTAATTTTTCTCTAAATTGGCGCAACACCATTTGAGTTCATTCTTTTTCTTCTCCCGCACTACTAATCGAAGACCAAGTCTTGCTACATTCTTTTTGTTTTTGTTTTGCGAGATTTCTTTTGCCTCTTTACCCGTATGGCTTTTCAAGAAGGGTACATCAGTGCTCGTCCCTCTCTGTTCTCCGGTGAAGATTTTGGGTATTGGAAGAGTATGATGGAAGTCCACCTGAAAACTCAAGTGGACATGTGGATAGTAATCCAAACTAGTCTCAATATTCCAAAGGATGAGATGCTGAGTTACGACAAGTGGAACAATGAGACAAAAAAATAAATTAATGATGACGCCAAAGCAACACAAACCCTCCAGTGTGGACTCAAAAAGGAGGAACTCAACCGCATTTGCCCCTTCGACAGTGCAAAAGAACTTTGGAACAAGCTGATAGAGCTACATGAAGGAATGTTAGATACCAAGGACAAACATGAACCGACACACTTCAACCTTCTAGCACTGACAACTCAAGACAAAGTCGGCACGGACTCCGAATCCGAAGAAGAACTGGAGCACAACAACGGAACCGTATCACTATCGAAAACGGGTCGATTAAAGGTAACGGGTTTTTTCGAGAAATATCTATACGATTTAATTTTATATCTATCTCACAAACTTGCTAAGTCCAATGACCGCATCAAGTTTCTCCAAGAGGAGGTAAAACTCCTCAAGGAAAACACTAGCTCAAGTCCTCTGATTGAGTTAGTTCAGGAAGGAACCTCAACTCAAGTCCAAAATCTTGAGGAAGAGAATTCCTCCCTGACCACTCAAGTCAAAGAACTTAGAGCAAATTTAGAATAATTCACTCTGGGTTCCAAGAATCTTGGCATGATCCAGAATTGGATTTAAATCCAATTCGCGATTTAGATCCTATTATTCTATAATAAACCAAAATAGCACCCAAGTCCAAGCATGGGCCCCCAAATCAAGCTTGATTAATCATGCTGGACCAAACCATTATTTGATCCCCAAGGATCAAATTAATTACCTAGATAAACCATATCGAGGCTATGATCCAGGGGGAGCTAATAGAAAAACTATTTATTTACTAAGATAGAATCTGTTTTGCCTTGTTTGATGCTTGTTTATTTATTTTTCAGTTAAATAACATGCTTAGGATATAAATAGTTTGTTAAGGACCATATCTGAACAAAACTTACTAGTTAGACCTAGATTTCTGAATAAGAAATTTAATATATTATTTCTTTATGCAGCTTTGTCTAGGAAATATTAAGATAAACTTAAAATTAAATCAAATCTTAGTTAAACTTAAACTTAAATTAAACAGAAACTTAAATTAAATATTAAATTAAACTTCAACTTAAATAAAACATAAACTTAAATCAAATCGTAATTAAACTTAAACATAACTTAACTTTAACCTTAAATCAAACTTAAACTTAACCTAAACTTAAACTTAACTTAAACCTTAAATCAAACTTAAACTTAAATTAAACCTAAAATCAAACTTTAACTTAACTTAAACCTAAAATCAAACTTTAACTTAATTTAAACTTTAAATATAACTTTATTTACACTTAAATTAAACTTTAATTAAAACTCGAATTAAAGCTTATTTAAACTTAAAACAATTAATTAAAACTCAAATATTAATTAACTTTAACCAATTTTAATCATTAATTAATTTTAACTTTAACTAAACTCAAATCTAACCATAATCTAACTTAAATTAAAACCTTAATTAATTCAAACTCAAATTAAACGTTAATTAATTAATACTCAAATTATTCCTTAATTAATTAAAACTCAAATTAAACCTTAATTTAAACCCAATTAATTAATCTATTAAACTTTAATTAAACCTTAATTTAAACTCAATTAATTAAAAAAAAACATTAATTAACTAAATTCTTAATCATTTAAATGTTAATTAAACCATAATTTAAACTCCATTAATTAAATCATAATTGACTTAATTCATATTTAAATAACCTTAATCATACCAAATCTCAATCCTTAATTAATTTTAACTTTAATCAAAACCATCAAACTAATCAAATTCTAATCAAACTCAAACTAATTAAACTGAAACTCAATTAGATCTAACTCAACATAATATGATAAAATTTAAAATCTGATCTCCTTTGGATCAAATCAAGTTCAATCTATTTGATACCAATCATAATCAATCAATTTGAAATAATCATATCAATCAGATATGTTGATCAAGATCAATCGATTTGATGAAATTAAATCAGATCGAACTAAAACCCAAATCTAGTATAAATCTGATAATACTTCAAATCTAGTCAAATGCAAATCAGATCAATTTGATTAAGTTCAAATCAGATCACGTGAAATTATACAACAACATTTTTTTTACACCCTAACAGAGTCTGAGTTTAGGCAACTTGGAATGTGCTTGATAGAGTAGAAGGTTAAATTTTTTACTTGTTTTTAGTTTAAAATTTTCTATCTAAATCTATTTTTCTCTCTTACCTTCATTCTTTTAAAGCAATTTTGGGTTTTCAAAATTTGATACTTAGATTCATTTCATTTTCACATACCCTCTTCAAAAATATGTTAAAAATTATTGCATGTTTATTTTATTTCTATCATTCATGCTTGGAGTATAAATGGACGCTTAAATTTAAATTAATTTATGTGGCTCTGATACCTCATTTTCTCGAAATTTATTTTTGATATATGGCAAAGGGGGAGAGAATGGTAGTTCAAAGTTTTTTCTTTCTAAAATATCTTTAGCATAGTCTTAAAATTATCTTATCTTTAGCTTAATTAGTCCCAAAATTTTTGTTATGTTTACAAAAAAAATTTTAAAGCTTATTTGTGTTTAATAAAATATTTTTTCAAAAGCTTCTTTTTTATTTCTTCAAAAAGTTATTTCAAAATTCAAAGCTAAATTTTTTTTAAGAGTTTGGAAAATTTCAAATCAATGTTATTTCTAAAAAGCCTCCTTTATGTTTTACGAAGCAAAAATTTTAAGTTTAAAAATTTTCGAAGTATTTCTCTTGTCAAAAACTTCCTTCTGTCCATTTTAAAATTCCAAACTAAAACCTTTTTAAATTTCGAATTTTGAATTTTGAATTTTAAAGCAAAGAGAGAAAGGTTTTTTGGTTTCTTTAACTAAGTTCACTTCTTTTAATAGTCTTTAACTCTAAAAGACAATTTTAATTTTTATGGAGTTAAAACATTTCTAGTGGATAAATGTTTAAGCGGGAGTGAACGATTAAGAGGAAGAAAGCTTAAATCTATATGCTTTTGCTTAACTTTGAAATAGGATTGCCATAAATTAAAAAGGGGGAGATTGTTGGTGCCTAAAGCACCAAGATCGAACCTAGTTTTGATAATGGCAAAGGTTCAAAGTTAAACTTATCTTGTGGACTAATGTGGTGTACTAAGTATGCAGGAAAGTCCTAGGTAAACTAGGCACGAAGTCTTGACCTGCAGGTTTGTGTACAAAGTCCTAGTCGAGGATCGGCCAACGAAGCCTTGGTGAGTGAAGCTGAGCACGAAGTCTTGGTCTGGAGGGAATCGAGAAGAAGTCTTTGCCAAACGAGAACAGCGGACAGGAGTTGAGACGGGTTGAGGATCGGACATCGTCAAGTTTCAGGTCTTCAGTGTAACATCCCAAAAATTCCTGAAAATAATTCAAGAATTTTTCTGGATTTTTAAACTATTTTTAGGGATTTTTCTGACATGCGTAAGTAGCAAAAATAAAGGAAAAAGGCAAAACGCAGGGCCCGGGGCTTGAACCCGAGACCTGCCGGGTCGGAAGGAGATGCATTAACCGGATGCGCTGGGCGGTAGCTTACCGAAAGGAATTGGAAAAAAATTAAGTTAAGTGATAGAAAGGCCACTTAATATAAGGAATTAAGAGTTAGGTTATTGTTTTCCCGAAAACCCTTCTCCCTCTCTCTTGCGATTTTTCTCCTCAACCTTTCGGCGCCGCAAGCTTCGCCAACCTTGGGCGATTTTCCTCTTCTTCTCCTCACGGGAACACAGCCCTCACCTCACGAGATCTTCATCTTCTCCTCCTCCATCCGAAGGACAAGGAGAGCTCCCGAGCTTTCTTCTTCTTCTTCCACCGAACTCAAGCTAGCATCCCCTCTTGCACCGGAAAATCCAGATCAAGGGAGTCCTCTCCAATTTAGGTAAAACCTTTTCATCCTTCTTCTCTTTGGATTGGGATTCAAAAAGGGTTTTCTTACTTGTAAGTTTCGGCCATGCATAAGGAGGCAAGTGTGCAAGGAGGTTTTCAAGGAAAAAGAGGTTTCTTTGGTTGTTAGGTTCGGATTCTAGCAAGGAGAAGCTTTGGGGGGCTCGGCTAACTTCAAGGAAATTGAATTCCAGGGGTTTTAAGCAAGGATTTCGCCACCGAGCCAAATCTTCCCTACCAAGGAGCTCGGTAAACCTTCTTTCCCTTTAGAACCGAAACCTAAGCACCCTATTTCTTCTTTAAGGTTTGGTATTAGCAGGAAGAGGATTGATTCAAGTCAGTTTTACTTGTTTTGTATGTTGGCCGAATTCAAGAGGGTGGTTCTCATCTTTGCAAGTTGCAGGAAACAAGCAAGGAGAGATTTGTTTCAAGGTTTCAAGCACGGGTTTGCTCCGTAAGAAATATTATAGAATTTAAGCGAAGAAGGTAAGAATGTTCTCACCTGCAGTAGGAGTAGCTCAGTCGTTATTTACAGTTTTTCGTGGTTTTAAAGCATGATTAGTGTTTATTTTAAGCATGATTTATTTTAAGAAAAGCATGAGATAAGTTTATTTTAAGCATGTCTTAAATTCTATCAGCATGGATTAGATTTTTATAAACATGACTTGAGTTCTGAGAGCATGATTAAGTTAAGAAAGCATGTGTAGCCTTTTATGCTAGTAGATAGCTTTATTAAGCATGCTTAGAGTTAAATTAAAAGAAGATAGATTTTCATCTCAAACATGCCTGTAAATCATGCTACTTAATCTTT
>JBBPFQ011017605.1:0-10700 GCA_037974815.1 Kaempferia elegans | reverse complement strand
CACGCACGGGCGACGGCCTTCGGCGTCGCTCAGGATATAAATTCTCTATATATATATATTGGGCGTCGCACAGGATATAAATCATATATATATATATATATGAGAGAGAATTGTTACGAGAAGGAAATACTTACACGGACCTTATTTAGCTAATAGATTAGTGGACTCCTTAGTTAATGTAGGTCCTTAAACTAAGCACAACCGAACACATTAATTCTATATATATTCGACTCCAGTCCATGTCCAATCTATTTTAGTCAACGGTCAGCTAATGCCGATGTTGTTCAATAAATAACCATCCACACCTAAAATTTACAGGGGAGAGGATGAGAGAAAAAACAAACCTAAACTACTAGAGTAGTATAGCGTAAAATCATGAATAATCCTCCAATTTATTTGCTTTGTCTTTTCTTTTTTCTTCTTTCCCTCACAACTAATCTCGCCTCTCCCTTGTTGGACGTCACCAATGGCTTGCTTGCAGGAAGCCTAGACGTTAATATTGATGCATCATCCTCCACGGTAGTGGCACCGGCACCAGCACCGGCACTGATGGCGAATAAAAGGAGAAATCCTGACTTTGAGACTACGTTCATGGGCAACTGGAAGCTCGTACGTGGTAGCTCAGGGGTGTCGGCGATGCACATGGCGATCACCAAAGAGAACAAGGCGATCCTATTTGATGCCACAAACTACGTCCCCACCCAAATTGCCTTGCCGGCGGGGAACTGTCGTCCTATCCCTAACAACAGCGCTGCCCCGGAGGACTGCTGGGCTCACGCCGTTGAATATGACTTTGTCAACGATCTTCTTCGTCCGCTCAAAGTAATTAATTAATTGACAACAGATGAATAATAATAATAACAATAATAATAATATAATATATAATATAAGGATACATGGTGCAGGTTTTGACCAACACTTGGTGTTCGTCGGGAGGATTCGCGGCGGACGGGACGCTGGTGCAGGCTGGTGGCTTCCGCGACGGCGGCGTCGCAGTCCGGTACCTCGAAACCTGCCCTACTTGTGACTGGGTCGAGTACCCAACCTCCCTCTCCGCTCCCAGATGGTAAGGAACAGTTTGCCTTATTTTTAATTTTTTTTTCAAATTAATTAGTAATTTTTTAACGAACGTAGAGAAATTTTCAAAATATCCTAATTACGCTACTTTCAAACTTAGCACATACCTAAGGAGACCAATCCTCTTATCTATTATCTATATATATATAATTAGGAAATAATTCACACCGTAATTATACTTCAATCGTAGCCGCAACCCAATTGTAATTATTTACAATACACCGACGAATTTACTATTCTATTCAGGTTATAGTTTGAATCGGGGCAGATGGTCGAGCTGCCGAGCATCAAGTGGGGGAGGCCTTAGCCGCCTCCGGCCACTTGTCCCAATCCAAAATATAACATTGGTGGGAAAGGTGAATCCATCGGTAAATTGAAATAATTATAATCTATCCGACTACAATTACAATATAAATCATCACCACTTAAAAAAAAAAAAAGTGAAATAAGGGATCCGCTCCATACCTAATACCCATTTTACCTTTTAATTTTTGGATCCGAGAATTCCACTCCATACCAAATACCCACCCATTTTACCTTTTGTATTTATTCATCGGAATTGATTGCTTTAAACCGTATATTTAGTTTTTATGAATAATTTTTTAAAAAGTTAATTTGTATTTAAAAATTATTATTTTTAATATATTATATCAATAATATATTAAATTAATTTGTGAGG
This sequence comes from Kaempferia elegans, assembly GCA_037974815.1. Classification (NCBI taxonomy): domain Eukaryota; kingdom Viridiplantae; phylum Streptophyta; class Magnoliopsida; order Zingiberales; family Zingiberaceae; genus Kaempferia; species Kaempferia elegans. Next base: position 8,944 of record JBBPFQ011017605.1, on the reverse strand, counting down.
ATATATATATATATATATAATCCAGAGAACTGAATAAATAAATAGGACTCATTTGATTTTATTTTGAGCTCTTTAATAATAAAAGTTTAAAATAAAATAAAATTCTATGTATTTATTTCATTCTTCTAGTTAGAATATTTTACAAAGTTTGCTATGTAAATTGCTGAATTATTATACGTAAGGCAAACATTAATCGGTGCAATTGGTTGATTTCAGAGTTCCGACGAAAATTAATACGACAGTTTATTATTAATTACAGATTTTACGAATTTAAATCCGCGCTCAGGTACGCTACCCAACAAATCTTACCGGACGGCAGCTTCATCGTGGTGGGCGGCCGCCGGCAATTCAGCTACGAGTTCATCCCCCATCGCGGCCAGTCCAACCCTTCCAGCTACGAACTCCGCTTCCTCATCGCCACCACCGACGACGTCGAGAACAACCTCTATCCGTTTCTCCACCTCTCCACCGACGGCAACCTCTTCATCTTCGCCAACAACCGCTCCATCCTCTTCGACCCCCGCTCCAACGACATCCTCCGCGAGTTCCCCCCTCTCCCCGGCGGCTCCCGCAACTACCCCGCCTCGGCCTCCTCCGCCCTCCTCCCTCTCCGCCTCCGTGGCTCTGCCTCCGCCACCGTCCAAGCAGAGGTCATCATCTGCGGCGGAGCCGCCCACAACGCCGCCTCCCTCGCAGCCTACCGCCAGATCTTCCTCCCTGCCATCGCTACCTGCAGCCGGCTCGTCATCACCAAGCCCAACGCCGCGTGGCACACCGAGAGCATGCCCACGTCGCGCGTCATGGGGGACCTCCTCATCCTCCCAACCGCCGACCTCCTCCTTCTCAACGGCGCCACGAACGGCACCTCCGGATGGGGCTGGGCCGAGGGGCCCGAACTCGAGCCGCTCCTCTACCGTCCGACAGTCAGGCGAACCCCCCAACGAAGCCGGTTCCAGCCACTGACGCCGTCTACAATCTCCAGGATGTACCATTCGACCAGCGCGGTGCTTCCGGACGCCACCGTGCTCGTCGCCGGAAGCAACCCGAACCCGTCCTACAACTACACGGCCAAGTACCCGACGGAGTTCCGGGTGGAACGGTTCGAGCCGCCGTACCTCGACCCTGCGCTGGCGGTCCACAGGCCGAAGATTTCCGAGGGATCTACTCCGGCGTCGGTGAGTTACCTGCAGGGATTCTCGGTACAGTTCGAGTTGCAGGGGGGTGAGTCGGGTGTGGAGGCGGCGGACGTGAAGGTGACGATGTACGCGCCGCCGTTCACGACGCATGGGTTCTCGATGGGGCAAAGGCTGCTGTTGCTCTGTGTGGCGGAATTGACATCGGTTGGAGAGGGGAGGTGGCAGGTGTCGGTCACGGCGCCTTCCTCTGGGGCGGTGGCGCCGCCGGGGTACTACATGACGTTCGTGGTGTACCGTGGGGTGCCCAGTCAAGCTGTGTGGATTCAAGTTGGTGGGGCCGCCGTTGGTAATTGATTTTTTTCGTCGAATTTGAAAAAAAGAGAAAAAATTATTAGTTTCTTATTTATTTAATGTAATAAATGAGAATGGTTATCGAATTCCTTTTTCTTATATCGTCAATGTAAACAGCTTAACCATTAATAATTATTATATTTTATTTCAATGAGAAAAATACGACAGGTGGCGAAGAGGAAAGCTTTATTATCTGCACAATAAATAAATAAATAAATAAATATAAAACCGCCTTCATGCTGTATAATTATACGCAGTCAGCTAAGCAAAAGTGAAAACAAACCGGAAAGATCGGTGGTAGGCACGACGAGCGGTTCGGTTCAGTTCGAATCGATTCGGTCGCCTCTCGTCGAGTCGGGTGACGAGTTTCTTAACCTTCTCGTCATCGCGGGCGACACTAATTACCCGAAATGCCCTGGCGTCGTCTTCACCGACTTGTCCATGCCCCTACCCATCCCTGGGGACCTCTCTCGCGATTTCTCGTCCCCAATTCAAAACCAGTTCATCGACTCCATTTCGGGATAGAGTGGGCGAGGACTACGCCATGGATCGGATCGTAGGCGGGAAGTACAAGCTAGGGCGCAAGATCGGGAGCGGATCCTTCGGCGAAATCTTTCTAGGTGAGCGAATCGCTCCCCTGCGCGTTAGCTTCGCCTCCAATTCGGTTCATCGATCGACATATAATTTGCTCGCTATTAGTTTGTTCTGTTTGTTTTTATTCTTCTCTGATCTGATTCCTCTTATGTTACAGCGACGCACGTTGACACGTTCGAGATCGTCGCGGTTAAGATCGTACGTTCTCCGATCTATTGTGGCGTATTTGATTGATTTTCCATTCTGCTTCTGGGTCATCGACTGTGATTGAGGATAAATTTCCCCCTTTTTTTTCCTATGGGTACTCCGTTTATGGTATTTCTGTTGATGGATGCAATTTTAGATCTCTTTATTGACGAGCTTATGCACATCTGGTTAGTCAGTGTTCTTAGCTTAATTGACCTTCCTAGAAGTGACGATGTGATAATTATGACACGCTGTTTTTTTTTCCCGGTGCTAAGGTAGAAGTTGTTTCAGCTATTGTATTTCGAAGGAGTCGAGTCGTCAATCTCCATCGATCACCTTGCTTATATTTGGCATTGTTTAGTGCTGGCTTGATATATGTTGCGTTGGGTGTATGCTTATTTTTGTTCTTCATGGTTGCAGGAGAACAGTAAGACCAAGCATCCACAACTAATTTATGAAGCCAAGCTTTATAATATTCTTCAGGGAGGAAGTATGTTAGACGAATCATTGGCATATGAATCTCCTCTCCCTGTTTTGGAACTCATTAACTTAATTTGGTTATATCGTGCATGTAGGTGGGATCCCAAATATAAAATGGTATGGTGTTGATGGAGAGGAGAATGCTCTTGTCCTTGATTTGCTGGGTCCAAGCCTTGAAGATCTGTTTGTCTATTGTGGTCACAAGTTCTCGTTAAAGACAGTTCTGATGCTGGCAGATCAGATGGTAATAGGAAACTAACAAATAGAATGGATTTAATATCCTTACCTTACTTCCATGCACAATTTGGTAAACATTGTCAGCTCGATTAGTGTTGAAAACATCAAAGGGGTTTAATTGCATTAAGGAAAATGCTTTTCATAACAAGGGATTAATTCACTTGGGTGGAAGTTATGCTTGCTTTGCTCTTCAAGCCAAAATATTTTCACAGTGTTCTATTTCACCTGCAAAAAATGATTTATTGAAAGTGATATATTTTTCAAGCACCTGCATATGACTTGTAAATAATGGATCATGTCTTAATTGTTGATGTGTTTTGACAAATGATTACCTAAAAAGTGAAATATAATAGAATCATGCTAGATGAAATTGGCTAGACGTATAGCACACATTATTATGGTGTCAATGAGAAAACAACCACCGTTAAGTACTTAAGTGTGCTAATGGATGAACTAATATTATTGTTTCTAGGATTTACTTGAGTTGATGCAAAAAAATTATATAAACCCAATGAGTGAATATTGTAGGCCTTGGAGCTCAATAGAGGGATAACTGGATTCTATCTATATAGCTGATTCCAAATAGTTGAGACAAACATATATGGACGATGATAATGATGATGATGTAATCAAGAAATGTTGAAATCATGCTATTCTATATTCCCATGAAATTGTTTGTTCTTTATTATTTAATTCTTGATAATAACCACCCCCCATATTCTTATAATTGTTACCATGATTTGATTCCCTATCATTTCTTTTTGTTATTCCTCATCATCGTCAGGAGTTCCTGTGTTTCATCTATATTTTGAGATCATGTTTAGTTTCTTATAAGTACTCTAACATTGTACATACTGCCTCAGTAGTATTCCAACATTGTTGATTAAAAACGCTTGATCACTCCATCATCTTTGATATTCAACAGATTACAAGAATAGAATATGTTCACTCAAAAGGATTTTTACATAGAGACATCAAACCTGATAACTTCCTGATGGGTCTTGGTCGGAAGGCTAATCAGGTAGTAAACTAGTAAATCACAGTGTTTCTTCTTTTCTTTCTGTGTGACAGTATCTATTTAAATATGGTTCTGTAGGTGTACATCATCGACTTTGGGCTTGCTAAAAGATACAGGGATTCTACTACCAATCGTCATATTCCATACAGGTCTTCTATCTGTGAATGAATTTGATTTCGTATCTCTTCATAAAGAAATGCTTGTTTGTTTCATTATAATTAGTCTAGAAGGATGAAGCCAGAAATGGAACTCTGTGGTTACATACAAAACCAATAGTTCTTTTACCTTTGGTTTTTAAAAATTACATCTCTGCATTTAGTATGATCATTGATGATTGATCATCCATATCCTTTGATTCTTACAGAGAAAACAAAAACCTGACTGGAACTGCTAGGTATGCTAGCTGCAACACTCATCTTGGAATTGGTAAGTAGAGATCGATTTCTGCAGTCTTATTTAACAGTTGTGTGCATGATACTTACTTAATCCACCAACTAACTAGAGCAAAGCCGACGGGATGATTTGGAATCTCTTGGTTATGTTCTCCTCTACTTTCTCAGAGGGAGGTATGCTTTAGTTAGGGAAAATAAATTTACTTTTCAGATTAAATTTACTTTGTTGCTTAGTTAGATTTATTTTGCAACTTTGAGGATTATCCTTCTCTGATTCTTCTACAGTTTGTTCATCTGTGGAGCTCATGATTTTTTCTATTTTCTTGAATCTAACATCTAGTTTATTTTAGCCATAGTGATACCTAGATTTTTCTTCTCCCTAATATAATATGCATATTTAACGAGTATAATTAACTTATTCTCCTGTTTCATTAGTCTTCCATGGCAAGGTCTAAAGGCTGCCACAAAAAAGCAGAAGTATGATAAAATATGCGAAAAGAAGCTTTCAACTCCAATTGAAGTGTGTATCCTGAAATTGCATATTGTTTTCTCTGCTCTATAATTAATATTACTAATAAATGTTATCAACTTCTATAGGTTTTATGCAAATCCCACCCAGTGGAATTTGCTTCTTACTTTCACTATTGCCATTCTTTAACGTTTGAACAACGGCCCGACTATGGATTCTTGAAGCGTCTCTTCCGTGATTTGTTCACTCGTGAAGGTAATACATGGGAAATCATTATTTTGGAACTAGTTTAGTATGAGTTTCTCTTGTCGAGAATGACTGTCCCAGTCATAAGTAGTTGGAATTGCCATCCTTATTATATATTCGCAATTCCCTTCCAAAGAGCCAACTATCTACATGTACTTTGCTATGTTGAGCTCTCTAATCCAGCCCTGTCAATCTCCCTAAACTCCTAAAGAGTTAAGATGGGCAGGCAAGGGGAAGAGAAAGTGCTTCAATATGATAAATAGGCAGAAGGCTTCTCAATCTTTACATTCATTATCCAGTTGTAGAAGGCTTTACTCCTCCAGTTGTTATATACCTCCCTTCATTCAGTGCCCTTCTATCTGGGAGTTCACATATTGTTGGGAGTTAGCCATTGTTAGGTCCTTGCCTTGGATGGGGGTCATTAGGCTTTTTCAGCCTTAAATAGAGTTAATTGCTCCCTGCCACCCATTGTTAAGCCGTTGCCTCGGATGGGTGTCTGTAGGCTTTTTTGGAGTTGATTGCCCTTGTTCTGTTTGTGACGTCTGCATATGTAATTTTTTTGAAAAATTTCAAAAGAATAATATTGTTGGATCATGGCAATCTGCTAGTTGGGAGTACACTAAAATGTCGTGTATTCATTTTGTAAGTTAGCTCATTGTTCCTATTGATTTATTTACTTGTTATATATGATGAAATTTTCTCTGTTTAATCCTGCTGATGTTTTTTGTTCAATCAAGACAGGCTATGAATTTGATTATATCTTTGACTGGACAATTTTGAAATACCAACAAGCCCAAAGGACAAGATCTCAACCTCGACCGTCTGTTAGTACAATTTACACTACCAAATTCAATTTAAATTTTTTTTAATAAGGAGTGAACTCTTTTTTCTATAGATGGACTCTCTGGAAAATCAATAAATAAATATTAAGTAAATAAATATACAAATAATGATGCCAATGGGAATTTTTTTTTTATATCTATGCTAATGGAATTGTTATTTGAATGACAGCTGATCTCGGGTGGAACAACTAGTCAAGCGATTCCAATGAACGCTGATAGACAACAAGGTTTTTGTCTAGTTTCGCTATTGTTTTTATTTTTATGTTTGAAAGTTCATAGTTCAAATTTGTTTCAAAATTTTAAACTTCAAATTGGAAATACACAATGGCAAAATATAGCTTTATTATTATTTTTGTTTCAAAGTTGTAGAATGTGGTGGTACTGATAAAGTTTAGAAATATACCAATCTACTATTCATCATAAAAAAAAATCCTTTATTGCTATAATGACTTAATCAAATCACATTCCAGTTACCAGTTTCCGCAACATTCCTCGTGCTGATGAAGTCACAGAGCACATTGCACCTATTAATGTAGGTCGTCCTATTGTTCAAATGCAGTTCAAATATCCAGCTGATAGAGATAAGTTGGTAAGTTGATTCAGTTAAACTATCAATATAGTATAAGCATTCCCTGCGTACCCCGTCATTGTATATTTTAATTGCAATCTACTTTTATCTCTATTGTGTTATGATATTTTTATCAATCCTTTTTCTCTTCCTTCCCAGAGAGTAGGAACAAGTTCTGAACTACCTCAACTATCATCCCCGTCACTTGCTTTCCCTGCTCCAAAGAAACATGTAAAGCCCAAACAATCAGGGCCACCCGATGCTTCCCATGTTGGCTCCTCCAGCAGTTGGTTTCCTACGCTACAGCGTAATGCTTCGGCAAAATAACTGGTAATTCTGTTGTATGAGTAGCTACCATGTATGTTCAGTCCCAGTTCACTGCATGGGACTTCTCAGGTTGAGCGTCTGTTCTTTATGGGCTCTTCAGGTGTAAATTCAAAGTGGTTGGGTCCAACAACACGATAACACAGTTGCTGCACTGTTATTTCTCAGGTCACTTACTCCTGTTAAGGTGACTATTAAGCGTGTTACATAATTAATGCTTTTCGGTCTAACATTCAATTTTCCATTTAAATTGGATAAAATGAAATTGCTTTATTTCATAAATGTTGATAAGTCTATTTATTAGAGGGATATCATGTAATAAAATGCCTCGTGGATTCATCTATCCTGCCTTCTTTGCTCCTTGTTTAGTTTTTGTATTCTATTCCTTTGGTTCAGGTGCCAGGCTCTCGTCTTTAATCCTTGTTACCAGATTGCAATACCACTGTATCTGTAAGTTGAGTCATTAACGCACGCTTTTAATGACCAACTTCACATTCATCAACTTACCACAAATGTTGCTGTTGTGTTGTAGAGGACAAGACATTGGCCTTTGAAGATTTTAGACATGGAATCTGGATCATCTTAGTTAGTATCTACGTCCATAAAGAGAGATGATGGACAGGTTTTGCGTTTTCTCAGCTTGGAAAAAAATGGTAGAATCGAGATAGTTGTTTTCCATTTTTTTCAAGTAGTTATGTATAATGTTTTCATCGTGTGCATTTGTCTATGTTTTAAGGTTTATTTATTGAGTACTTAAGTTAAAGGGTGAATTACGAGCAAGGATAAATTGATAGAAGAATCGCTTTTTCCGTTTTTTTTTTACAGCATTGCTTTGACTGATAAATAAACACGGTTTTGGTGAAACGTGTATTAAAATTTGTTAAGTAAAAACTCGTTTAAGCTTGAAGTCAACAAATTTGTTATCGCCTTTCTCGTGCGTCCTTTTTATATCCTCCTAATTTACCATCCCTTTGCAGTCAACAAATTATTTTTAGTCAATATTTTTTTCCTTATGTTTTTTATTCTTTTAATCTCTAACTCTCCTTCCCTTTTATTATATATATATATATCGCTGTCCTGTGATTATATCACTTTATAATATTATTCTAATCAATCTAGTCTTGTTCTGCTGTAACGACAACGGATACGGATGCCAAAAATAAGATTTAATACGACAAAAATAAGATTTAAAAAACATGTAAAAAGGCAATATAGTTATTTACTGTATTCAATTAATTTCAATGCATTTTATTTCACTGATTGCATAAAAGTTGATTTTGAATTTTGTTGAACATCAATGTTGTTCGTTCAGGTTGCCGGTAAGAGGGGATTAATTATCTTAAAATTTAAATCATAACTTTTTTTACTTTCTATTTAGTAAAGACAATCATAAATTAAAAAATTAGTAATAATAATATAAAATAGAAATAAGGCAAGAACGAATTACTTAGTTTGTAATCAAGGAAGATGTTAATCAAACACAAATGAAGTGTACTATTGAAACTCCTTCGACACAAGTTGGAGGCGGAGAAGCCCCGTATAAGATGTTGATTGCTCATAAATGAAAAATAGAATACAAATTCTAAATACTGAAAGTGTTGTCTGAACTACAAAAGATCAAGGCTCTATTTGTAGTCCTCTGGTCAAATTTAACCGTTTGATGACATGGCACATCCTGAGCGTTTGGATCTGATCTGGGCGCCCCCAACGGTGGATCTTATCTGCTACCAATGACTATGTAATAGGCTAAGCATAAAATTTTATCCCTTCTTGAGCGCCTTAACTGATCTGGGTGCCTGGAGTATTATTGACTTGGACCCAAATTTAACCCACGCTACAACATTCCTCTGGGGTGTCTTCGCTAGCCCAGTGTTGTCCGAGCGCCAAACCTAATTTGGGAGCCTGGACTTGGACCAGGCGCTTGGACAAGTCTAATGTTGACTTGTTCAGTTTCTGCTTTGGTCACTTGGGTGATTCTCTGGTCATCCAGAGTTGAGCTCACCCAAATCCAACTTCGGCCTTCTCCTCAAGCACTCTTCCTCTCTGACTTCTCGTCCCTTAGAAACATTGAGCACATCTTTCTCATCCATCGGTGTACTCT
>JBBPFQ011017498.1:0-10701 GCA_037974815.1 Kaempferia elegans | reverse complement strand
TGTGCAAACTAACACCGTAGGAGGAAGACGACGAATTGGGGGTGACGGGCTATTCACCCCCCTCTAGCCCGTACGATTAGGTCCCAACAAAAAGCTAGTCAACCATAGGATCAGGTCACAACGCGAAGTCAATAGTTGGTCAACAGAGTGCCAGATCTCCATCACCAGCCGGTCGGCCCTCAAGATCGCTGAGGAAAACCTATAGTCAGCTGATGAGACAGATGAGCAATAACAAAGACATAACAACCGATCGGGTGTTTAGCCGGACGACCCTGTGGTTGAGTAGACGTGTATGGCCGACCGGACATCGCAACCTCAGGATGAGATCAACTCTTCAGGGACACAAAATGACTGCCCAACTATGAACAGCTAGCCGGTCGACAATCTCTTTCGCCAAGGTCAGTAGTCGATCGGATAATAGTCAGAGGTGAATGGTCGTGAAAGCCGATCGACACAGAAGACAAGAGTCCTCTTTGTCGCCTAATCTAACCGAATGTCAGAAGAATATTCCCTGCCAGCAGAAGAAGCTTCCAATGATAGACACGTGACACTCGCAATCATGACAAACCCATTTTAGGGAAGCCCAATACGGAAAGCAATCAATGCACGTGGACAGCTGACAAAAAAACCCTAATCCTCTTCTACCTATAAATAAGGTCTCTCACAGAGGCCGAAGGTACGCGCAACAGATCATTTGACACCATTTTTTTCCACTAAAATATTTTTTTATATCAGTGGGCTAACTTGAGCATCAGAGGACCAAACACGGAGAGGATTCTCTCTGTTTGGTTGCTAACGTTTTCTTCGAGCTTGTGGTGCGCAGGAATCATATAGCAGCCCCGTTAGCAGCTCACGGATCCACGTGGACGACGATTTTCCTGGTGTCCGACTGTTCGCTTACAGACAAGAACAAATATGATTGCCTTAGTATATATTCATACAAAAATACAGATATTATATTTACATTGTTTTTACCTTTGCAAGGTTAATTATCAGTATACAAATTTAAACTCTTAAGTTTTACTGACAAACTTATAAACCTAACTTATTTATGACTAAATCATACACTTAGACCAAACAAAATATCTGTTAATTAAATTATACTTTGCTCATATGTAATTATGTATACATATAGGATGATAAATAAATATAGGTCAGTGCTTTTGATATATAAGTTCTTTCTCTACCACCCAAATATACTAGTTCTTTACCTCTAATTCTTTGGTTAATTATCACTCACACTGCTCTTTATTTGAAATAAACATAGAAAACAAAACTATTACAGCTTATGTTTATATGTAACACCTTAATTACATGATACAAATTAAAAGCAGCCAGCTAAAATTAATCAATCTTAAAATTTTCTATAGATTTAATTAAAACTATATTATTGTTTGTAGTTTCATCCATCTAATTAATATTCCATTGCATACACGAACGATCTGAATACAGTGTCATCGGAATAGAAGTAGCGTCGGCTTCGCAGAACCAGAGTACTCTTCATCGAGCTGTTGAGTATCACTGATCAATGGTTCAGTTCCTGGTTTCTTCTGATCACAAGCCATGGCGATGGTCAGGTCAAGGTTGAGATCAGGCACGCCATAATTACTGCACTGATGAGCTTTCTCAGAATTCATGGCCACCACATCGGCCGTGCTACACTCCGTGTCGTCGCCGTCAGTTGAGCCGTTCAGCCACGTCCGGCGCTGCACCAGCCCCTGCGACGTCACGCGGTGGAAGTTAGGGTGGATGCCCACCCCTCTGATCAGCTTCTTCCTTAGATGCGAATTCCAGTAGTTCTTCACCTCGTTGTCCGTCCTCCCCGGCAACCTCCCAGCTATCAACGACCACCTAATTATCCATATTAATTAAACATGTATTAGCTAGGGGATTTCGAATATATCCAAGACCTCAGCAACAACTCTTAACAATTACCGGTTTCCAAGTAATGCATGGAGCTTGATGATGAGGTCTTCTTCGTCCTCCTGGAAGTTCCCCCGCTTGACGTCGGGCCGAAGATAGTTGATCCACCGAAGTCTGCAACTCTTGCCGCATCGAAGTAGTCCTGAATGATCATAGTCATATATTACAAAGTTAGCATGTATATATTAATTCAACTAATTCGTATATTACATCACGATCGACTAACAATCGATCAATAAATAAACCTGCGGCTTTGGGGAGGGAACGCCAGGAGACTTCGCCATGAATGGTGATGTAGTTGATGAGCTTCTCGTCCTCCTCCTTGGACCAGGCTCCCCGGTTAGTTTCTTGCTTATCGCAACAGGGATTCCTCATCTCATCTATAGGCCGCCGTAGTGAAGAACAAGAGAGACTGCACACATGATCAGATTGGGATAGAGTGAGGGAAGTTCATTATTTATATGCCATTAATGAGATCGAGGATACGGAATATTGGGAAGGGGTGTTGCAGCTCCAGCGTTGACTGAAGACTGGTGGTTTTGAGAGCGAGGATGTTTGGCTTGTTAGTTGCAACTGGGAGAAATTAAAGGCGTTCCATACTTAATATTAGGACTTAGGCGGGGAAGAGCATGCATGCATGGCTGACTGATAGATTTCCATATAACGTGTTTCAAGCAGATGGTCGTCGACAATCACAGCGTGCCTGCGATTAATACCTTCCGATCTGATCCGCTACTTCACGTGTGCCTCAATTATTTATTTATTTATTTATTTATTTTAAATGGTTCGTTGGTTCTAGCATCTCTGTAAATATGTTTCAAGAAAAAATAAATTATGAATAATTATTAATTATTAATATAAATAGTTAAGATATAAAAAAATATATATACTCAGACATCCTCAATATTTTATAGGATAACCTTCTATACCATAACAGCACCGTCACGAAAGGACATCCACTGCTTCACGTATACTTGATAAAGAGGCCAAGCTATTTAATTCGTGTCGGAGCAATTGAATTATTAAAAAGGACGTTTAATCTTGAAAAACATTAAAAATATTAGCTTTAAAATGGGAACACGCAACCTGGTTTACAAAATCAAGATCCCGAAGTATCAAAACCATCCGGTAGCATTTGGAATGTTTTTTTTTTTAAAATGGAGTGTATAGTTTTTTTACTCAGATTGAATTATAAGACTCGTCGTAATATATTAAATCAAAACTTATTTAGCGATATTCATTTGTTACCAAGTGTAATATGTAACAATTCAATTAAAAAAATATATTTAAAATTTTTTTGAGTCTTACAAGTAGCTGCAACAATGTATCGTAATTTTTTTTTAATTTTTTTTAAAATTTCAACACGTTGTTGCATCTACTTGCAACTAGCTGCAACGCGTTGCCATTTTTTTTAACTTCAACACGTTATTATATATTTTTTTAATTGCAACACGTTGTTGCACAACGTGTTGCAGTTTTTTTTAACTGCAACAACGTGTTGCAGTTTTTTTTTTCTTAACTTGTATATAGATGAGAGAAGGAGAGAGGGATTAAAAAAAAATTAAGTTTTGCCTTATCAGATCATCCATATCGGATGTCGCTCACAAATCGGACACGAAACGTCGGACATAATATCAAATCTCTCTCTCTATATATATATATATTTATTGCTTTAAAATTATGAGTTTTGTATTCTGCCCAATAAACATGTCTTTAAATTGTTTTTTAAGTTTGTATTCTAATAAGAAGCAATATTTTTTACTATATAAATTGAATTATCTTATGAGCTTTTTCTAGAGGCTTCGGACCCTAAAGATTTAATCCTACCTATTCAATCGTGACTGATAATCCTAATCCCAAATTAATCTAAGATCACTATCCCACAAACTATGCACGCAGCAAAAGAGATCACAAAATTGCAATGCGACTGTATAGCTACACAATTATAAACAATAGTAAGTTTATACATACGTGTTGCCCAACTCGCACTGCCTCAGATCGGTCGGGCTAAACTGGATCAAGCCATTTCGGGTCCTTCCTGCCCCATTCGGGCCATGTTCCTTTCTATGGGCTTGATCCAATATGAAGAAATAATCAGCCAGTGACGCTCCGAACTTGAAAGATCCGCTGTTTGCGACTAAACTGCAAGTGGAGATATGAAAGCTTTCAACGAATCAAGCTACCTCGCGGTCAAAGCATGTTCCAAAAATAGGAAGCACCCGACCTTCACGTTCTGTCGCGCACCACGCGTACCTTCTCACGTTAACTTTGCATTGTGATGAGTGGAGACGAAACCGAAATGGGCTGGGCCCCATTCTTCCAAATGCGATTGGCAGCTATTTGATTGCGTCCGACGACAATTGCGTGTTCGGAGCAACGTATTTGATCCTTGTCCACGATCGTCTTCCACAATAGCATCAACGAGGGCTTTCCTTCCTCGCTCGCTCATTGGATTAGATCACTCGCGACGGAAATGGCGGAGCTGAAGGAGACGTACGCGTGCGTGCCGTCGACGGAGCGCGGTCGGGGAATATTGATCTCCGGGGATCCGCGGACCGACACGATTGCCTACTGCAATGGGCGGGCGGTGATCATCCGGCGCCTCGACGCCCCTATGGATGTGTCTATCTATGGGGAGCACGGGTACCCGACTACTGTGGCTCGCTTCTCACCAAACGGTGAGTGGGTCGCCTCAGCTGACGTCTCCGGCACCGTCCGGATCTGGGGGCGATATGGCGACCGCGCGCTTAAGAACGAGTTCCGCGTCTTGTCCGGGCGCATTGACGACCTCCAGTGGTCGCCTGACGGCCTCCGCATCGTTGCATCCGGGGACGGCAAGGGCAAGTCGTTCGTGCGAGCTTTCATGTGAGCTTTTTAGTTTAGTCATGAGATTTATGTTTGAGAATTGAAAATGGGGAAGAAGATTATCCATCTTACTGGGGAATCGTTCTTGAAACCGACTGTTTTCGTATATTAAGTTTCTCCAAGTAGAATAGCATTGGTTTTGTGCTAATTCTTTAGGACTGCGATTTTTTTTTTCTCGTGTAGGTGGGACTCGGGTAGCACTGTTGGCGAGTTCGATGGTCATTCAAGAAGGGTATTGAGTTGTGCATTTAAGCCAACTAGACCATTCCGGATTGTCACATGCGGTGAAGATTTCTTGGTGAACTTTTATGAAGGGCCCCCATTTAAATTCAAGCTTTCCCAGAGGTTTGCTTTGACTATATTATGGACAATGCACAAGCAATGACTGTTCCTTTTGCTAGCTCGTATCATAGTCTTACCTCAAACTTGTTAGCTACTAGTTGTTTTCCAAGACCTCTTCGCTTCAATACAAGAAAGAGTAGCTCACATAACTTTCATCATCAAAAGTCAGAATGATTACCACATTTGAAGACATTCATTTTTTTTTTTTTTTGAAAATAAGCATATTCTTCATATTCTTGATGAAAGTTTTGGAAAATTGGGTTTTCTGTAATCAATTAATCTAGTAGAAATCTGTTAGTTAGTCCAAAAATTGTTGAACATGGATGATCTATTTTGAGCTTTGTTTGTCTAAAATTTTCAAATCATTTTTTGTTTGTGAATGAGAAATTAATGTCCAATAAGAGATACTTGAGAAAATCATCCACACATCATTAGTGGCTCAAGCTTTAACATGGTGCAAAGGAACAAGATGCAAACCCATAGGTATGCCTAATTTCATAATTACCCGGGGCACACACAAACATACGAGAAAATGGATAAATATAAAGCCTCTGAGTATCACATGAATGCACATGCATGAAATATCCTTGCAGGGATTGTGAAACTATCTCAACCGGTGAATACACCACAAGAAAGCTCACACACGCAACCCATATGGTAGGCCCAACCTTGTGCCAACCACGTTGGCTACCCAAGTTGGAGGGTGTGACCTCTAGTGGAATGCGTGTTGTGTATAGCAACAACTTTCGACTTGCCATGCACAACACCCTTAGCACTTGGTTGGCAACAACAAATAGCCCCAAGGGAGGGGGACCGTCTTTTCCTCTATTTGTTTGATTTCACTTTGATGCGGGTTCGACAATGCAATCTTCTGGGAACCATAACTTTTGATTCGGGACTCAGAATCAGGCTCGGTGGCCATGCGTGCATAGGGAACCCGTAATCGTCAAATTTCGGGCCTAAAATCCACTGTTTAGGCCCTCAACCGAGCCTCCGAACATATTTTCACTATTTTTGATAATTTCCATGTTTATGTTATTTAGGGTATTTTTGGTATATATAGGTTAGAAATTATCTATGTTAGCGTCATGTTTTGTTAATTAGGATTTCTGTTAAGAGATATCCTTTTTGGTAAGATTTCTTTTCTTTTTGTAAAAGATAAGAATTGAGGTATATATATGAGGATTTCTTTCCTTTCTTCGAGTCTGACGGTACGAGGTCTATATAAGTGTCCGGTTTCATGTTTTGATGACAGTTTTGATTAATGTTATTTTTAGCTGCTGTCTCCTCTTTGGAATGTGGTGTTTCCCCTATTTCTTGGTATTCCCCTTCGAATCAACAGGTTGTAGAAGGTCACTTCCGGTATTCGTTCCTGAATCAACGGATTCGATAGCCGCCTCCGGTATTCGTGTCCGAATTAATGCAATCAATAGT
This sequence comes from Kaempferia elegans, assembly GCA_037974815.1. Classification (NCBI taxonomy): domain Eukaryota; kingdom Viridiplantae; phylum Streptophyta; class Magnoliopsida; order Zingiberales; family Zingiberaceae; genus Kaempferia; species Kaempferia elegans. The sequence goes on along the minus strand of JBBPFQ011017498.1, from coordinate 4,137 downwards.
TATCCGTTGCGTCACACTCCCTCACTGGTGTTCTCGTTCATCCAAAACTCAAGCATTTTCTTATCTTGAATTCTGATTCTCTCATCTTCCCCAAGTTAAGAAATTTTGAAGTATTGAAGGTTCGAAGGATCCAAGATTTAGAGTGCTCCTATTTTGAGATATGGTCGTTTTATCTTTGGGGACAATTGTCGTCAACCATAAATATCAGGCAGGACAATTTTGTCTCAGGGAAAAGAGTGCAACTTATGTCTTCCTAAGAAACTCTGAACCCCATTCGAGTTGTCTCATTGTGGGTTTGCTTCCAAATTGTCGACCCATTACTAAGTTGCTGAAGTGTCAAACTGCTTCAGAGTCATCAAGCTGTCAAATCTAGATCACTTCCAACTTGATCAACTCAGACAACAAGATTTTGGCATCTTTTTGCCAAGTGTTCTCTAAGAAAGTGTATAATTATCCTTTTCCATTCTACTTCTACATATTCCATTTTATCCAAATGTCCTCTTTCAGTTAAAAAACTAGCTGTTGTTATGAATTTCATGGAATGTTAATATAATATTATATTCTACAATATGTGAGAATGAATGTGCCACGTATTATTTCACAAGGTGCAGTGACAAACTAGTAAATGAAACTAAAAAAAAAGTTGAAGTACACTGATTATATTTATCCAAATATAAATTATTTGAAGAATCTAAAACTATGGTGAAAAAAGGGAAATAAATATGTTTTAAAGTGATATTTTTGTTTTTGAAACCTTGATGACTTTATAGGTTACAATAATTTATGACATGTTAAATTTTTTGCAGCTTGTAGGTTTAGATTATTTCCATTATTGTAATTTGAGGTACATGGATCTCAAATGTATATATGTCTTGCTGTCCACCGAAATCAGATAAAAGGACGATTGACCCAGATAGCCTCATTGACTATCCCTAGGTGACCGGCCCTACGGAAGTTTCCCATTGGCCACTAGGGTAAATCGGGATGCACTCGCAGCAGGCGTCCCAGAAGTAACGATTAACTCAGTTAGTTTCATTGACTATCTCTGGGGGTGGCCGGCTCGACCCTACGGAAGTTTCCCACCTGCCACCATGGTAAATCGGGAAGCACTCGTGGCGGGTGGCCCAGAAACCCAACATCCTTTAGTTGTGGCCCTACGGAAGTCCCACCAAAATCAGATAAGAGGTGGGATAATGAAGAGAGAGAGAGAGTGTGTGTGTGCGCGCTCCAAGAAGAATATGATCATGATTCTTATTCTTTAAGTGAAAACATGTAGATTATGAGTTTCATAGATGTAAAAGTATAGATATAAAATGACCAAAAGTTTTGTTTTGTCTTGTCATATGCATATGCATTCTAGATTTTTGTGGGGTCATTTGGCCTACCTGCTTAAGTGAGGAAGATTAATCCTTCAAAAATATCCAAGTTTAGGGTAAAGTTAGAGTTGGCTACTAATAAGTATTTCCATCTTGTACTAGTTTCTTGCTACCTTTTCTTTGGACTACATTGTAGTTTCATATTATCTTTGGACCCTTTTTCTCTATTTATGCTACTAATAAAACTGATGTATGCTTGTGATGCAATACAACCCCTTTGCTATTTCCTGTTCCTTATAACAGTTTGTTTAAGAATATTTGACTCCCTAAATGTGGCATCTGTTGTTAAGTTTGTTTTCTCCAAATATATTAGTAGGTTTTACATATGCTAACCAGTCCTATATGCATTGGCTTAATAGACTGGAGTCTCATGAATTATCATCTTATTTGTTCCTTTGTTCTCTCATGAGATGAAAATTAGATGATTTAAGCACATGAAAACTGAACTAACATGCATTTCAAATGCAACCGTATACATTATTAGTGTCAACTTTCTTTATTTGCAGGGAACATTCGAACTTTGTTAATTGTGTGCGTTTTTCTCCTGATGGAAATAAGTTCATTACTGTGAGCTCTGACAAGAAAGGTATAATTTATGATGGAAAAACAGCAGAAAAGATTGGAGAATTGTCTGCAGAAGATGGACACAAAGGTAGCATATATGCTTTAAGCTGGAGTCCTGATGGCAAACAAGTAAGAACTTTTTAGCATTTTTTATTCCTTCACTTGACACAAAATTGAAAAATTGTTTGCAGTCCAGTCATCTGTCATGATTGTTTTTTTTTTTTCCTTGTGTTGTTTTATTTCATTAAAATGTGTCTATTGAAGAACTGTTTTCCATCTTTGACATGTTTCTTACTATTGATTTTGTGCTGCCTAGTGGTATTAAGTTATTTTTTCCTTGTTTACACAAACCATTCTATGATACTCTCCTAATATGCTTCAAACTCCAAACTATACATTCAACAAATAATCCTGTGTAGTTTTTGAAACTGAGAGAAATCAATGATACCTAACTACCTTATCCTTTGGTGGCAATATTTAGTTATGGTACTTATGCTGTCATTTCAGTGCTCTGACATATACATATTTGCACTACCAGGATGAGAGGACGCCATTCACCATTCGGAAACTTGTTCATTGAAAGTAACAATCAGGTTCCCAAACACAGCTACCAACTTATTAGTTAGAAAAAGCCTTACTAACCTCCTGATTAGTCATCTCCTTTTAATTCTCCTTATCTTCCACAACTGTAAATACGTTCTTGAAAAGTAGTTTCAAAATCTAACAAGCCTCAAATGCTTGAACTTGCTTACTATTTAGCTGTAGAAAACACCAAAATTCAATGGGACAGAGAATTTATGCTGTATTTGTGGCCTTCTGTTAGAATTTGAAAATGCTATCATGCCTAATATAGTTCTTCTTTCCTCATAATTGTTAACTAATGTGCCTCATAATTGAATGTTTTGTCATCTGGCCTTTGAGTTGTTTTATTGTCTCTCTTTTTCCTCTTTCCGTTGATCTTCATTAATTTTTCTCTTTTAGAATCTGCATTTTTTTTCACTATGCTTTGCTTCCCTGCTGGTCTACATGTTTGTCAAATATAGGTTATCACAGTATCTGCTGATAAAACTGCAAAAGTTTGGGAGATTACGGAGGATGGGGGTGGAAAACTGACAAAAACTTTGATTAATTCTGGATCATCGGGGGGAGTGGATGACATGCTTGTTGGTTGCCTGTGGCAAAACGACCATCTTGTCACTGTTTCTCTTGGTGGAACATTGACTATATTCTCTGCAACTGATCCAGATAAATTACCAGTATCATACTCCGGACACATGAAGAACATTTCTTCTTTGGCCTGTATTATGCAGAGTGGTCAAAAAATTATCTTATCTAGCAGTTATGATGGTATTATCTCTCGATGGATCCAAGGCATTGGTTATGTTGGTAAATTGATCAGCAAGGACACTACTCAAATTAAATGTCTTGCTGCCCTAGATGAAGAAATTGTGACCTCAGCATTTGACAATAAGGTGGGCATTCTTCTCACAATGTGCTTCTGCTATGGGTTTGAAATTGGCTTTTGATTTAGTTATCATGATCTCAGGCTTCTTGGTTTGTCTTTCACGACTTACCTTCTTTAGCTAGTGAATGCACAGATCTGCTTTTGAGGTTTTAAATTCTCTTTACCAATTTTTCATCACAAGTGTTGGATTTTGCGTTAGCATAATGGATATAAGAGCTAGCTCTCACAATTTTGCATGTTATTCTATTAGTGCTTCTGAGAGGTAGATTCTCTGTTTTCTTAGATAACTATGGTTATTCTCTGGAAACCTGAATTATATTTCTTATGACGCAGGTTTGGAGAGTACCCCTAAATGGAGATCAGTGTGGGGATACAGAGCCACTTGATGTTGGGTCTCAGCCAAAGGGCTTAGCAGTTGCAGCTAAGGCTCCTGAACTAGCATTAGTTTCAACTGACTCAGGAGTTACCCTGTTGCAGGGTTCAAAAGTGGTTTCACAAATAAAACTTGGTTATTCTGTTACAACAGCTGCAATTTCCCCTGATGGAACTGAGGCAATTGTGGGTAGTGAAGATGGAAAACTTCGCATTTATAGTATCAAGGGGGATACTCTATCAGAGGAAGCAGTTCTTGAGAAACATCGTGGAACTATTACCGCTATATCTTACTCCCCTGATGCTTCCATGTTTTGTTCAGGAGATTCCAATCGAGAAGCTGTTGTTTGGGATCGGTTG
>JBBPFQ011017497.1:0-21301 GCA_037974815.1 Kaempferia elegans | reverse complement strand
ATTTTTTGGGTTAAAAACAAAAACAATAAATACTTGCATGGATAACAAGAGAAAAAACACTTGAAAATGTAACAGGAGATACATATAAAATTATGAGCTGAAAGTAACAGGAGTTGCTACTTTCTCAAAACAAAGTGGCAAATTTCTTTATCATTTATTCCTCTATAATTCATCCATGTTCTTAAGAGATGCTTGTAGAAGATATCATGCATAATATCTCAAATAGAACGATATGACCATACCTTTTGTGGAGTAGGAGCTTCACTCGGAAAGTATTCTGAAACTAATGGTTTCATTGCTTTTGAAATCTCCGATTCTGATGCATAACATGTCAACTCAACTGGTAAAAATCTCAATATAAACCTGGAAGACAAAGTTTAGAATTTGAATAAATTTTCGTTCTATTATAGTGTTTACCAACAAAATTAGCAAAAATTGAAACGGTATGAAAAATGGACCTTGACATATGCTTCCTTGTCGAAGCAAATCTAGTCATCATGTGTTGCACAATTTTACTAGGGCCAGGCTCTCCAGGTCGTTTGTGCATTTGAATAAAGATGACACCATTACAACCAGAGTCAAGGCTCACAAAGTGCCTCTGTTTTTAAAATTCAAAGATAAAAAAGTTAACATAACAAAAAAAACAAAATCTAAAGCATCAAAGAAACATGATAAATTTTCTAAAGATGATAATACCTAAAGAGCTGAAAATTTTCTAAAGATGATAATACCTAATGAGCTGAAAAAACTCTTCGACATCAGGGCCTGTAGTGGGACCATGTTGTCAATGTGTCAAATACTAAGCAATGGCAATTGGCAGATTCTAAAATTGACTTGTCCATATGGAGCAAGTCAGACGAGTAACAATAGAGAGCTAGTCAAAACAAAAGGCAGTGAAGTACAAAGGAAATTCGGACAAGAAGCAGCACAAGGCTGGAAGCCAATCAAGAGAGAAAACCAAACCTAATGCTGCAAACAAGCAGTATCCCAATGCTTCTTCCTGGGGACAGAAGCTAGGGCAGTGCACACAGTGTGATCAGCTAACCAGAAATACTCAGTGCCTTGCTCCAGGAGAATGAAGATTAGGAATCAAAAGGACCACTATTAATGAAACCCCAGTTCAAGTGCATGGTGCATGGATTAAAATGTCATCCAAAAAGAAATTGATGGATGTAGGTTAATTTTTTGCCATAGTGGATATACCTCATTTTGTGCTGGTTGGACCGTATAATGGAGAGACTGAGATCGAATTTTAGAATACAACTTTAGCAATTTACAGGATGGACAAAAATAATGCTATTTTAAAGATTATGTCTTAGACTAGCATTCTTCAGAAAGATAGAAATTGATAAATCGAGTAACTTTTCCAAACAAAGTATTATTGGAATGTTTGAGGTTCAAAAAAAAGGTATTTGAGAAGCAAAGATGCGTGAAATACAGGAAGCAATTAATTAGCACAGACATCAGTAAACAAGGCAGTAATAAAGAAGCATGTAAAGGTCAATTGAGATATCAATTGAAATTAAAGATCGATGATTTGAGAGACTCCGACACTAATAAGCTCTATTCTAACTTCCTTATTGTATCATCTTTGAATTTTCTGAGCAAATCAGAATAGCAACAGGATAAGATAAATTTAAAAGTAATAATCAAATTAAAATCAACCTTCTTCCTATCTCCTAGCTCCTTGAGCTCCTCTTCAATCAACTCATCAATAGGTTTATCCTCTGGCTTTGGTGCATCTATTCGTTGCTTCTTAGATGGTAACTCCTCCCTTTCATTTGCAAGTTCTGGGACTTCCAATTCTTCACCGTCATGGGGGGCAACGGGGGCATCTTCTTTGTCCTTCCTCGTTTCCTGGTCTTGTGGGCAAGCAGTTGGTTCTTCCACATGAGCATCATCTTCTTCGTCACTAGAATCAGAATCACTAAATTTAATTTTTGTATTTAGTGGTTTACTAGGAACAGCACTCGATTTCGCATCCAACTCTTTTCCATGCACTAACTCTTCATAGAACTGCACATTGAAAGAAAGCAATCCTACATTAGACCACGCATCCATGCATTGCTATGCAACAACAAAGGCCAAAAAGCAGACACAAAAATAAGATGAGAAAGCCCTAATCTTTAATGCTACATAAATACAATTAACCTAGATATAAAACCTAGGAGGAACCCAATTCAGAGGAGAAGAACGAACAGTCTCCAGGAGATTAAGGGCTTCATTTGTCGCCTGGCGCTCCCTCCCTCCGTCGCAAGTAAGGAAAAAACCTTGCACACCTGGACGAAGCGGATATAATCCCTTCCTGACGGGTTTCTGCGCGGCAACGGTAGAGATCATCGAACACAAAGTTCAGTTGATGATGCATGAGGAGGAGAGAAAGGTAAAAGAAGGTTAAAAAGTGGAAGAGAGAAGATTTACCCCATGGGGAAGATACTTCCTCTTCTTCCCTTTGCTGCCGTTGACGCTAGCCTTGTTGCTGTCCGCCATGGCCTCTCTCTCTCTCTCTCTCTCTCCTCTGGAAGACGAGTGGCGTTGTGGAGATTTAAACCCTAGGATCGAAACCGCCGTAGGTATTGGCCGAGTCGAACCCGGTTCACCGAACCCGTGAATGGAAATTGAATTTTTGAGAGGACCAACATAGAGTAAATTATCAAAAACTGCAGGGGCCAAATTGATTTTTTTTTTTGTTTCTAAATGCGCTCGTCCGATTCGAGGGCGAACAGGCAATCGATGGCGGCGGCGGCATCGGCGGCGGAGGCCGAGAAGGCTACTTTGGACAGGGAAGAGGTCCTCAGGCCCTTCTTCCAAAGGGCTTCTGAAGCTGAGGTACTCTTCTCCATTTCTGCTCTGTTCGTCGATCGGAGTCCCCTCTCGGTTTTCTTCCTCTAGAATCGATTTTTTTTAGCAACAATTTGGGGGAAAACTCGATTTTTTTAGCGACACTAGTTATTATTATTATTATTTTTTTTTATTTTGGAAAACATGGTTCCGATTCTTGTTTTCTCCCCCATGACATGATCTGTCTGAGTCATATCTAGCACTACCTAATAGAGTTTGTTGACATCATTTACTCTTCTTAGTTTACTTATATCTCCATTTTTCATGCTGTTTGATGGATAGCGATATGCTTCTGTGCCATCAGGAGTTCACTAAAGTAATTGATTGTAGTTTCCTTTTGCAATTACTGTGCAATAGCTGCTCCTTCTCATGTTTGGTGCTAACAAAGTTACACCTTCAACTATTAACACGTTACAGAAAGTGGGAAAAAGTTATAGTGCTAATGAAATTAGTACCAGGAGTCCTGTAAATGATTGCTTAATATCTAAGACCATTAACTGCTAGGAGGACTGTTAATTGGCATAGAACTTATTGGAATATCACAGACTAGTTAATTCCTTGCTAACTTTAGTTTTGTTAAACATGTAGAACAATCATATAGACAAATTTTCCACCTTTTTTCTTCAACTACTATATGGGCTATGTAAGCACTGTTTTAGCCTTCAAACTGTATATATTAGTGCCTATATGACATCCTAATTATCTATTGGTTCTCAAATAGATATGCTTAATAGAGTTTCACAGTATCATTAGAGCAAATCATCATCATCTTCCTTGAGTCATGTTGTTTTATACCTCAATACAACCAACTATAAGAATAGTTCCCCACCCTTTTTTTCAACAAGATACATCACATAGAAATAATATTCTTAAAACATCCAAAAATAGTTGCACCAAAACAGTACAATGGAAATTATCTATTTAACTTGAAAATGTTCTATTTTACAGAATTTCCTTCATCTAATGCTTTCCATATACTTTCAGATGCCCCAGCAGGGTTCAACTAATGATTACATTCTTCTACCATTTTTTTCATCTCTTTTTGATAAACTCTACAGGATAATTTTCTTGTACTTTGTGGTAGCACCATTTGTTTGTTATGTGGTAGTTAAGAGACACTTGAGCATCATCTGTACTTGGGACATGATTTGCTCTAACCAAGGGTGCAACTGGTTGTCATGGGTCTTGTTGTAACTGGAAAATAATTACTCGAGACAGCACTAATTTTCATCTATGTTATCGATGTAACGCTTTTTTCTCATACTATGTACCAAACCATAGACGGACATCTTTTTGGGAGGATTCTTACTCGTTCGGTTGACGGAGCTGTCATATTCTCATTTCTCGGGCGGCCAATTCGCCCATTTTCTTCCTCGAGTTTATCTCATTTTCCTTCTTTTTTCATAATCTACCAGTTTATATCTCCTTAAATGATACATTGGTAAAAGAACTTTGAATGCCTGTCCTTAACTACCACTTTTTTTTTTCAGGATCGATTAACAAAGTTGGAGGCCTTGCTAGCGAAGAAAGGTATGGTTAAATTATTTCAGTAACCAAGTTCAAATGGTATTCATGTGAAACTACTAATAATGTTAGGCGAGACTGATGGCGGATGCGCAAACACAGAAGTATCATCCATCATACGTGATTTACAGTCGAAGCTAGAGGCTGCACAAACTGAATTAGCAAGTGAAAGAGACAAGGTTGTTGTATTACTCAAATTGCTTTTTAACCATGATGCTATATTTCGAATACAAGCTCACTCATCTACTCGCAGGCCGCCAAGGAAATACAAAAACTTACAGCTGAAAACCGGAAACTTCAATATCGGATCACTCATCTAATTACTGCAGTGAGGGATGCTGATGCCAAATTGACAACTTAAGTGGTGGTTTGCAACATAATCTCTTACCTTTTCTCTATAGATTTTAGATTGATGTTCTTGTTATGAGTTACAATTTATGTACCTTTTAAACTTGTGTTACAGAATATCCATATGGTTTTTGGTTTGTGATAACTTTTATTTTGATTTTGGAAACATATTTCTCTTCTTTTAACAAAAAAAAAAAAACTTCATATAATTGCAGTCAATTTATTATGGTTGTCTGGAGCATTTGAGATTGAACATTTAAATTATATATTTTTTCCATTTAGTTTTTTTTTTAATAAAGATTATCAATGTCACAATGGTTGAGAAATTGGATTAGCTAAGCATTTGTAAATATAATAAAACAGTAACTTTTGTGAATTAATTATTTCTGAATCATTTAAATTATTTTATACAACATTTATTTAGTTTTTAATGGATTAGTATATTTTAAAATTTATGAAAATATTTTACAAATTATAATTAGTTTTGTATGAAATAATATAATTTTTCAGATTGATTCAAGTGTAAGATAAAATGGAAAAAGTTGATTTAAGAAAACTTTAAAATGATTTAATGATTACTATATTTTAAATGGTGCCAAGAATTAATTGATGTTAATATTTTATTGTTATTTTTTAAAAAAATATTTAGTCTACTATTTTAGTCAACGCTATATAATAATAAAATAAAATTTTTAAGGACATTTTATATGGATTTAATTTTAGAGATATCTAAAAAAATGATTAATCCTAGTGTCTTTTTTTAAATAATAATAATTTAAAATATGAATAATAATATTAGTTTTCTTGTTGTTGATAAAAAATAATAATAATAATAACGTCGCCGACTTCGTAGCGGAACGGACGGCAAAAGGTTGAAGACACCCAAATTTGAACCACAAAGATCGATACGTCTACCTTCGACGGCGATCCGTTCGCCGGATTCCGCCTTTGGGGTAGCCGGATTCAGTCTAGGAAGGAATTCCCGACCAATATTGCAGCGGTGATATCGCCCTGCCCAAATTCGCTACATCCAGTTCGCTTCCCCATTTCTTCTGGTTTTGGTTTCATGGATCGGACTAACCTAGGGCCTCAATATCACGGCTCTAGGCGCTCCGTAGATGGAAATTCTGATACTCGATTCGATTCCCCAGTCTCGCCTTTCCCCTTTTTCTCGAGACCCCGGCTGGCGAAGGCAAGGAAGCAACTTTCCTCGTCGCGGGCGAGGCCGGCAGTGGTTGCAGATACGAAGGATGGATCGGGGTTCAGTACATCCCGCTATCCTGCAGCGGGGACAGCATCAGGTGCTCCTGAGAGTGATGGAACCCAGGGGCTTCGCGAGAGGTTCGTGGGATGGAATCCGTTTGAGACTTCAACGTTGGATAACCTCGAGCATTCCAAGCATGGGATGGATACTGGTGCTTTTGTTTTTCAGAGAGGCATGGAAGCAAGCTCCGGTATCAGTCAAAGTATAGGAGAAGATCTTTCGAAGCTAGGGCATGTTGATTATGATTCACAACCAACAGTCAGAAATTTAGGACCTGAGAGTATTGTAGTGGACCATGACAGAAACCGGTGTGTTGCTGCAGATGGTATGTTCACATTTGGGAATGGGTTGATAGAAAATGTTTGTTCTGGTCAAAGTTCACCATTCATTGGTCCGAACTTGGACGATTTTGCATCGTCCAAGTCCAAAAGTGCCAGATTTGTCTATGGTGCTGGATCCTCATTAAATTTCAGCAGGAATTATACTGGCCCTCAGAATAAACCAAGCAATTTGGATCCTTTTGGATCTGTAGCTGGTGGGAAGAAAAGTTTTAAACCTCATTTGACTTCACTAGAGAGATCAAAACTCAGTGACCTAGATTTGAGTGGTTTTCATATAGGGACATCTAGAAGTGCAGCATTTGTTCCGGAGATAGTTACTAATCTAAAAGGAGATGATCCTGACAAACTATCAAACGAAACATCTTCTGTTGTTGATAAGACACACATGGATTCTCATCCAAGTGGTCTGAGAAAAAGTGGTACCACGAGCAGTAGCAAATCACAAAACCCAGGGGTTCCAGCTGTAAATACTTCTGTACCTACGAAGCTTGAAAGCACTTTCATTTTTGGGGTCAGTTCAACAAGCAATTCAGATTCAAAAGGTAGTGTTCCTATGAATCACATGAGATCTCTAGGTAAAATGACTGAATGCAAAAGTGGGATTTATGATGAACTTCCTTCCCTATTCAGTAATAGAGTGCGGATAAGTTCTAATTCAACTGCGTCTAATATTCCTTCATCGTGTAGTCTTCATGATGAAATGGAGAAGCTGAATTTGCAAAATTATGGTGATCCTGCTGTTGCTTCTCATAGGAGCTACCAAACAGAAGAGAAAGTGAAACACAACATTGCTAACTCTTTCATATTTGGTAATAATAAGTCTGCTTCCATTAGCCTTTGTGACAGCATGGATAAACTGGATTTGCAAAATTCTGGTGACCATATTACTTCTCAAATGAAGAACCAAGCTGATGACTGTGGGAAGCTTAATTCTGCTCATTTATTTCTGTTTGGTAATAACAAGGGTGCTCCTAGTTCCTCTGGTGGTAGTCCTGTCAATGCATTGGCTGAGAAGCTTGATACAGTAACTATTCAGAATCCTGTGAATGTGCTGTCGGAGAAGATTAATAAAGTGAGTATTGAGGGTATTCAAGCATCACAATCTAGTGAGGTTCTCTTCAATTTCATGAGCACACGGGAACAAGTAGGGATGCCACACATGGAATTTAGTAGCTCAAGAACTACTGATGACATGTTGACAGAGAATTTGTTTTCTGGACCACGTAAAAACGTGTCATTTAGTGGAAAGAAAGCAGAATCTAAGGCTTCCCGAATGAGAAAAAGAAATGGTAAACTAAATAATTTAAGTTCACAACGCCAAACCTCTGCTCAAACATTTCCCTTTGCTGAAGAAGCTTTTGAAAGTAAATACACAGACTCTGCCAATTGTTACTCACCAATGGATTACAGTCCTTATCAAGAAAACCTAGTTGTTGATGCAAGTTCAAGAGAAGATTCATCACCATTGTATGAATTTAACCATGTTGCCGAATCTGGAACACCAATTAATACAGAAAAATCTGTTAACATAGATGAAAGCGAGAATCTTATTTCTGCTACACAGTGCTTGAATATCACTGAAGATAATCTACCACATGGAGAACCTGGCCATACTAATGCCAGAGATCAATTTGACAAAGATTTTGATCTCAATACTTTAGAAAGTTTTGTTTCTGAGCCTGAAATTATTGATTTTTCTTGTGAACATAGCTTTAATTCAATGGAAAAGGAAAATGAACTTCTCATGGAAGGATGTATTGCAGAAGCTAGTGATCACGGGGCATGCTTTACTTTCACTTCTAGTGTAGAAAGTTTTAGAGGATCAGATTTTACTTTTGGTTCATCTTCTACTCAAGTTCCATTGTCAACCTCTAAGCATCAACATCGAAGGAAAAACAGGATGGAAGTTGTTCCTGAGGTGTCAGATTCCAGTTCAAGTTCCGGTCTCTTGGGTTCCATGACAAATACTATTCCAATTCCCAGCAAGTTTATTCAATCAAATAATACAAGAGAAACCAAAAATGTGGGCAATACGGGAAACAAAACAAACACAAACCTGGAGACTAAGAAAGATCTTGAAAATTCTCATTCTCAAAGAGTTGCAGAACAGGAAGCCTGTGAAAGATGGAGACTTAGGTACTTTCTAAGTTTCCTATTTGTTGACTCTGTGTGCTTTCATATATTTTGTAAGGCAGAGGCAGCAGTCCTAGCAGTGTCAGTAATTCTGTGTATAACTACTGCTAACTTTGATTATCATATTAAAGATTAGAGGTTCTTTTTGTTAAAAAAATGCAATCAATTAATTGCAAACTGAGAATTACATTGTTGACAATTTGACATTCATTAGGGGCAATCAAGCTTATGCAAACGGTCATCTGCTCAAAGCTGAGGAGTATTATACACAAGGGCTGAATTCTATGTCTCATAAAGAACATTATGGAAGCTGTAATCGAGAATTGATGTTGTGCTACAGTAATCGTGCAGCTGCAAGGATGTCCCTTGGAAGGATGAGAGAAGCTCTTGATGACTGTATGCAAGCTGTTGCAATAGATTCCCACTTCCTGCGGGCTCAAGTAAGGATCGCAAAGTAAGTTGTCTTGGTTTGATAATTGATATGTTGTCTTCATATATTGTGTGCATACCCAGAATATTTAATTTTGGTTCTTAGAAACTGTACATCTGGGTTTATACTCAGTAGTTGTTGGGATCCTTGGTTGTTAATTTAACTCATTTGATAAGTGTGCGCATTTAAGGAAATCGTTAGGCACCATGATGAAAATTGTAGATTATCTAATTTTGTAAGGAAAATTATATCAAGTCTTTTATTTTGTTTGTGTGTTGTTTGAAACTTCTGTTTCTATGAAGAAATTTTGAAAAGACGAAAAGAAGCCTTTGACATTCGATGTACATTTTGCAAGACAAAATATTTTAGTGAAATTGTGAAAGCATGCGCAATTAGATGAAACAAGAAGACGGCCAAGAAATCAGATTAATATAATCTTCTACTTGTGTTTGAATTTTGAAGCTGAAAGTGCAAACTAAGATATGTGAATCAACTGTTAAGTTAAAGTTATTTTCTGTCAATATAGTAGAGTGATACCAGTTAATCTTTCTACTCACGAACTTATCAATTTTTTCCTAAACTCTACATATCAAATCACAAGGTTTAGGCCATTACTGCAATCTACCTTTCTTTCTATTCTTTCTAATATGATCTAGTGTTCCATATTTCCATTGTCTTTATCTGAAAGATTCTGAGCGAGATGATTTCTCCATTCTTTCTAATATGGTCTGGTATTCCATTTTTTCCATAGTCCTTATCTGAAAGATTCCCTTGAGATGATTTAATTTTAATACTTGTTGTCAAACAGCTACTTGAATAGTATTTTTTGCTGCAAAGTACTAAGTTCCTTTGTCTATGATAAACAATTTTAGTGGATTTTGTAGTAGCTATTTACTACAAAACTTTTAGTTAACTAAAATTGATTGATAGCGAGATATTTAGTGGAATACTACATTATTGCTTTTGTCTATTGTCTTGCTTTATGGAAGACAAAACTATGATAATAGCTAATGTTCGTTTGACATAGTTGCTATCTAGCATTGGGAGAAGTTGATAGAGCTATGATACATTTTAAAGAATGCTTATCTTCAATGCCTAAGGGAAGCCCAGATGCAAAAATATTGACTGAAGCTTCTGATGGACTTGAGAAAGCTCAGGTAGCACTTGATATAGTTATTGCATCAAGTATTTTATACTAGAACTTGATGTGTGATTTACGTTACATACAAAAAAAGTTTTATACTTTTGAGATAGCTCTTAATAGCCCAGAAAGCAACAAGGACCTGTAATCTCCGAAAGTTTTTTCGGGGAGCATGATAGAGATATGGCAATGTGTGGCAATTCTTTTTTCAGTTTAATTTCCATGACAAAATACTTGTGTAGCAGATTAAAAACCTTTCTGAAAGGAATAATTTCACCTTTTAAGATTAGATGGCAGATACAGAATATCAGGCTCTTTTGAGAAAGGATAACCTTTGAGTGAATACCAGGATAACTTGGATGCTTGGGAAAACTCCGTCCATGACGAACCCGTCATGACCGGTCCCAAGCCCAGATAAAGGAGGAGGGTTGCGTTAGGTTACCGACCAGCGTTAAAACTATGGAAATGTTCAATTGCTCATTTGTGGATTTATCAGGCCTTTTTGAAAATGAAGAAAAATCACCTCATATATGATATGCAATATCCTGTATCTGAGAATCCTTTCCTATTAGCACTCCCTAGGAGTGAAGTCTAGGCAAGCTAACATGAATACTAGACAGCCTACAAAATTAAACGTTTTTTTTTTAATTTTTCTTCCATCATGTTTCGTTTATGCAACTAAAGTAACAATGATGCTAAAGATGATTATTTTCAAACCATATAATTTTTTTTTAAAAGTAATAGATGGGTTTATCAGTTATATTGAAGATGAAAAAATGAACCTTTTTTATGTATACTTGTAGATTTTATTGTGCTAGTTGATTCAGTATAAACACAATGAACTTGGAACTTGAATTATTTACAGAAATTTAGAAACTAATGGTTTTGAGTTAAGTATAATTAAAATGAATATTTGAGATGTGGTTTCTATTTAGCTAAAGAACTTTGGGAATAATTAAGATTAGTGAACAAGAAATCCATGCAAACAGTTTTAAATATCTTGGCTTCATTATACAACTAGGAGATGTTGATGAATATATCATTGTTGATAATTGTATAATAGATGAGTTAGTTAAATGGAGATGAACTTCTGGTATTTATAGTTGTGTGCCTCTTAGGCTAAAAGTAGTACTTTATATTGCTGTGGTACATCCAACTGGTATTAGTTAACAGTTAGGAAACAACACAACAAAAATATAGTGTAGCAAAAACATGATAAATTGATAATACTAAGATGGGAATTTTTAAACATATTATTAGATGAGAGCAATTAGTTGTAATTTCCAAAGATGATAAATGAAATAAAGTGTGTGAAGATTGTAGGTCTGACATGTATTAGATTGTCTGACATGTATTGTTCTGATGTAACAGCATGTGGCCGATCATCTGGGTCACGCTGAGGAGCTTTTACATAAAAAGACATTTGATGAAGTGACAAAGGCCTTACAACTGATCTCTGAGTCACTACTCATAAGTACACATTCAGAAAGATTGATGGAATGGAAAGCTGAGGCCCTCCTTATGGTCTGTGGTTTAAATATCTTGGAGTAGCGTCCTTTACATATTAATTTTCTTCTTGCTGCATATATTAGAAAGTAGCAATAATAGTCATACTATCTCATATATTTTGTTAGAATATATATAATAATATAATCTCATATATTTCTTTTGGCTGTATGTATTTTGCTATCTTGAATGCTTCTTCAATTTTACAGATTCGAAGGTATGAAGAAGTTATCAAATTCTGTGAGCAAACTATGGAACATTCTGAATATAATGTGTTGACATCTGGAACCAATGGGCAGTCAAGCAAAGTAGAAAAAACTGAAAATTTACAAGATTTTCCTCTAGGGCTTTGGCGTTTGCACCTGATGGCAAAGGCTAACTTCTTTTTGGGAAGACTTGATGAAGCATTTGAATTACTAAAGAAGCACAATCAAAGGAAAAGTATAACTGACAAGTACGATTCAATCCTATTTGCAATTCATAAGTTACTTGGGACATACCA
This sequence comes from Kaempferia elegans, assembly GCA_037974815.1. NCBI lineage: Eukaryota > Viridiplantae > Streptophyta > Magnoliopsida > Zingiberales > Zingiberaceae > Kaempferia > Kaempferia elegans. The sequence goes on along the minus strand of JBBPFQ011017497.1, from coordinate 9,271 downwards.
ATTTTCAAATATGTTCTTATAATTATATAATGATACCCAGGAATAGCAATGAGCCAGACTCTTCAACTCAGCTTTTTGCTACCATTCATGATCTTTTACGCCTTAAAGTAAGCTCATTCATTTTCTTTAAGCCATTTCTACTTCTCAGAACTATATATAAATTCCATGTAAAATGATTTATACTTAAGACACCTGAACTTGTAGTTATATTATTAGTTTTTGGTGTTTGGAATCATAGGACATTTGATTACTGTAAGTTGAGGTAAACTTTCAGGTCAGTTGCTTTTTGTAGTGTAAATACTAGTTAATGCAACAATGCTATACACCTGAATTGATTCTTTAACTTTTTTTTTTGTAATCTTTAGGCATGGGAAACATAGTCATGTAAAGAATGGTGATGATTTATTTTAAAACTAAGTTTACTAGGCTTCGAACACATTATGAGTAAAGTGCTATAAAGGCAGGATAAGCCAGAACTTCTAGGGGATTGAATGAGATGCTGGTAGTCAATATTACATATGATCGGTTGGATAAGTATTATGAGGCTAACACAGGGATTGTAGATTTGTAGCATCAAGTAATTAGATAGGCTATTTACATATTCAACCACCCACCAATAGTGCCTATCTAGATTTTGTATCGTTGTAAACACTTTTTCTTATCTGTAGGCTATATTTTCCTTTTCCTCAAAAAGTAAATAACTGGGAGCATGAACAATGGTTAAAGGAGAAGAAATGGATTGGTTAAAGCATTGCTTTTTCTATTTCATTACTTCCCCCAAAAGAGCATGGTGTCCAATTCAATCGGAAAAAGTAATATCTATTCACAAGAGAGTAGATATAGACCTAGAGTAGGTAAATATATTAACATTCAGAGAGAAGTGAACTAGTAGTAAACGAAACAATATGCCCACGATGATTGTTATAAGGTTGTTCTGCTACTTTACGCTTTCTGTGCCAATTTTGTGCTATTTTTCATAATCATGTGGATACTTCTTTTCATTACAATGTTTCGATCTTATCTGTTTGTTTATTTCTTCATATACATGCAGAGGTCTATCCGTCTATGTATTGATGTCATTATTGTAATGTATCATTATCAGGCTGCTGGAAATGAAGCATTTAAAGAAGGGAGGCATTTGGATGCAATAAAACATTACAGTGCTGCTTTAGCATTGAATATTGAATCACGCCCATTCACTGCAATATGCCTGTCTAACCGTGCTGCTTCATACCAATCCCTAGGCCAAATTACTGATGCAATTGCAGATTGTAGTCTAGCCATAGCTCTTGATTCTACCTACCCAAAGGTTGGCCAGTAACTATATTTCCTGTTTTTCAAATTGTAATTTGAACTTTTAACAGATTTCAGCATCTGGCCTTTGTGCCTTAATCAAACCCTAGCCTAGACACATGCTTATAGCTTATATAGAAAATATTGTCTCGTTTTTTTTTTGTTTTAGCCAGTCATTGAATCCTTAATTGCACAGAAAAACACCTTTATTGGCATCACCATCCTAAATGAACATGGATTTTTTGAGTTTTTGTGAAGTAGGAACTGAGTTCTGGTTCTCCCCAGTCACTTCCCTTGTTTGATTGTAGTAGAAAGGAACTTTGCAACTAAGATTTGGATGTGCATATATTATCAAACCAATCTTAAGTATCTGTGACAAAAAGTTTACCTATCAACCATTGTGCTAGAAATTATCGAAATTGTTTTAAACTAAAATTCATGAACCAAACTGTTCAAACCTGATTAGAAACAACTTAACACGGGAAGTATTTGACTTGTTCATTATAAGGGCATGGCTTCAAAATTGTTATAAATGTGCTGCTATAAACAATATGCAATATGGACTAGTACTTTTGGATGAGATTGATGACCAGACTAGACCATATAGTTTGTGTATGTTACTTTTATATGTTCTCCTGCAATATGAACTCAAAGTTTAGAATAATGGTATCAGATTAATGCTCAACAAACTATTATTTGAAACTTTTGTTATATGTTCTGATTGTTGTTTGTGTTGCCGTATGATAGGCACTTTCTAGAAGGGCTTCCTTATATGAGATGATCAGAGACTACGAACAAGCATCTAATGATCTCCGCAGACTTGTGTCTCTTTTGCAAAGGCAAATCAAAGTCATCAAGGATAATCAAAATGTTTGTGCAGAAAACTCAGACAGTAACCTTAGTGATCTACATCACGCCCGATTGCGGCTTTCTATTGCAGAGGAAGCGGCTAGGAAAGATATCCCTTTGGATATGCACCTTATATTGTGAGTTCTCGCCAACTTGTGTCTTTTTTAATTCATGGTTATTAGGTTATACTATGTTTTTAGAAAGACATTATTTCAAAAAGAAATTCATGATTTTCAAGCCCGAAATGTCAACTGTTTATGTTAGTTCTCCACTATTTCAACATTTATAACTGTCACATTAGGGTAAAACATGAATTGAACATTACTAGTGATATAGACTTGCATGCTATAAGAATCTATGAAGCCTACCTGAGTAGTTTGGGCAAAGACAGATGGATAATGATGAAAATGATGATTAATGTAAAATGAATGGGTTGTGCTGATGGATGTTCACCAATTGTTGTAGACATCCATTTCACTCTCTTTGCATAGTGGTTACTACTTTGTATTCTGTCCCCAGATTAAACAGAATTGATATTCAGAAAATCTTTCAAAAAAATACAGTTTGAATTTGATATACTGATGTTTAGGATTAATTTCATTGATCTAAATATTTATCCTTAAATGAACATGCATATACAGAACACTTGCTAGTCTTGTTTGGGCAACCCAACTTATTACTAGCTGTGTATACAGGGGAATTGAACCATCAAGCTCTGCTGCTGATATAAAGAAGGCATACCGGAAAGCTGCACTCCGACATCACCCTGACAAGGTATGGTTTAATGGACAATAATTTTCAAATAGTTGATACGACACCAAAATTGAATCAAAGCACTCAAAGAATTAGGGCTGAGTTGATGCTCATGAGGGATCATAGAGAATGAAAACCCACAATGAGGATTTTTTATCATTTGAAAAATGACTAATATTTGAAGAATGTCACCTCTTTGGTAGATCTGATCTCAACCCAAACAAACTAGGAAAATAATCTAATGCAAATTAGGAAATACACTAATCTAGTTAGATTTCTACTAACTTAAACACTTTAAAAATTTTAATTTCCTTGTTTGCTTTACATTTAACCCTTTCTCAATTTGTTAACTTCGACTCCTACTTCAGGCTGGTCAGATCTTGGTTAGAAGTGAAACCTCTGATGGGGCTTGGAGAGAGGTAGCTGAGGAAGTCCACAGGGATGCAGACAGATTGTTCAAGCTGATAGGAGAGGCATACACAGTGCTTTCTGGCACCACCAGGTATAAATTGACTAAAATTTAAGAGAAAATAATTATGCCTCATCTCCCTGCCCCCGGAGTTTGCACTCACTAAACAATGCTGAGATACAAAGGAGCTAAAAAAGAGAAGTCGAGATGCGGCTTTCGACCTGCGAGGTGTAAATCTACTAACGTCTGAGAGAATATGATTATTCATGTTCCTTTCTCAAAATCTTCACTCAGTAAACCATTTTTTTGAGAAACAGGAGCCAAAATCAAAGAGAGAACTTGAGGTACGAGCCCATTTCTATTGACATGCTGAAGAAGAATGTTTATACTTGAAAAACTGAAAACAGAGGACAGTTCATGTATGCTTTGGGTGACTGCATCTGCGTGATTCTGTGTGTTTGTATACATGTAGAGAGGATTTGTATTTGTAATGTTTTTTTGTGAATATTTTTTTTAATTTAATTAACGTGATTGATGTATAAACTACGTTGATCTTTGACAGTTAATTCCACACTCGAGCTCTTACGATGAAGAATGTGTGAGGTCATGGAAAGTTTGACATGATCTTTCACACATTACACTTGGTAACTAAACTTTTTTTTTATATGCCAGATATCTAAATTTTATAACTCAATTAATCTCCGATTTTATATTTTGTCCACTAAATAAATTTAAAAAGTGCGGTAGCTTCTGACATGATGCTTTAACTCTACTAGTAGTTTAATCATCGTAGGTGCATTTTACACAGAAATTGATCTTGATTGTTCGAAAATGTAATCAAGATCAGCTAGTCAACGTAGCTACTTTGTTGATTAGCCTTGACTTAGTTTCTCTTCACCCGGATCAGCTATACTTGGTGAGGGATAATTAGTCGTATAATGTAATCAAGATTATATTACAAATTTGATTACTTTATTTAGTACAATTTTAAAGTGGTAATGTAATGTTATCTGAATTATAAAAGTGTAATAAAATTTTATAATCTGAATAATAAGGCAAATAATATGTAATTCAATTACATTCCAAACTCAATTACATTACAAATTTAATTACATTACCTCATAATCAAATATAGCCTAAGTGTTACGAGTGATTAATCCTCGTGAATTTTTTTTTTGTATCTTTGTTTCATATTGATCATTATGATTTTACTACTTGCCTCTATATAGATAATCTAGTTGATACCTGATAGATATTGTCACATGAGGATCCTATCATCTCTTCATCTCACTATGAGGGTGAGGGATGTTTAAGGTGAGTGAGTCACTGATGTCACATTGTGGTTTTCCTACTTTCCATTTGTGCTGTTACTTCACTCTTTACATTAATTGTTGTAATAGATGATTGGAACAAGGCCTTGCTTGCAACATCAAATACCATTGGCAGAAGCATTCCAGTCAGAGCCACAATTTTTCAACATCTAAAAAAACTATAAATCTTGTATTCGATCACTTCTACATGTGAGCACATATTTACAAGAAAAAAAATCATTAATTTGCATATGAACAATTGAAGAAATTAAGAATGAATGTTGGTGATCATATCAATGCTAAAACTTATCCACCTCTGCTTGAAAGAGTCAGTCCTTGTTCATACATGCGTTGGATTTCTTCCCTGCACTTTGTCAACGACTTGCTAGGAATAGTTGGAGTCAGCTCCACCACGTCGCCCATTTTGAGCTTCTGATTCGAGTAGGTCGCCACCGGCTCATGGTTTACCCTCGGCCTCAGATCAGACTTCATAGAGAAAGCACCTCCAACCCTCTCCATCAGGTCGAATAAGGTGGACTCTGCTGGAAACTCTAGCACAGACATCTGCAAACAAAGTTATCCTTGTGTTACATTTGCTTAGACTTTTGTTTAAAGTCAATGAACTGATAATTTCATTGTTAAGAACACAATGAATAACTAAGAAGAATTGGAAAGGTAATCACAATTTGTTCTTCCATGCTTAATTGGCTATAACGAGGAACCGATACTCCGACAAACTAAACTTGCGCGATTGTGTGAATGTTTTTGAAGATGTTTTACTGCAATTGTTTGGGGATGGGAGGTATAGAAAAGCTCACCTTCTCATTCTCCTGCATTATGACATAGATAGGACCATCATGGGCACATTGCTGAGTGTAGGAATAAGGGCAATCTTCAGAGTGGCAAGGGAACGGGCATGGTGAGTCCGTCGAGTTTGTTTCTAGGTGCGGTCCTTCGGCTTTTATCATTGTGCATTGCCAACTCAAAACCCATCTTGCCCATTCCACCATTTGAAGCACATAAGATGAGTGCCTCTTGTTTCCTTCCTTGTACCTCCAATGTGCCGCGAACCCGTACTCGGCCTGCAAATGCATCTCTTTCGTTCGAATCTGAACTTCGAAAGGAAGCATATCTTCACTCAAGACAACCGTGTGAAGAGATTGATATCTGCAAGTAATGTTTACAGTGAATAAGGATTATATATATATATATATAAGAAATTTAATTGATGGTCAACGGTAACTTACCCATTAAATTTGGGATGGGCTATATAATCCTTGAATCTTCCCATAACTTTGGGCCACAATTGATGAACAATCTCAAGCGCTTTGTAACAATCATCCTCGTTCTCGACTATTAAGCGTAAACCATGTATGTCATGGATTTGATTCATGCTCAACTTCTTCCTGTAAAAAAAAAAATCACTGTTAGATTCATAATAAACCCATTATCAATAGAAGATGGCGAGTGGAGACCTATAAGACATACTTGATCATCTTCGAATAAATACTATACAAGCTTTTGTGCCTCCCCGAGAGAGCATGGTAAGCAACATCCTCGTCTCTTAGAGCTTTTCCTAATTTCAGTACTGCAGATGCAACCAGTGCTTCGTCGAAGGAATTAAGAAGCTGCTTGGACAAATCTTTGTGCTGCACAGGATGCAGATGTTTGAAGCACAAATTCTCCAACAGATCTTTCCAAGTTGAGATTCCCAATCTACTCGCCAGGGGAGCGAAGATCTCCAGAGTCTCCTTGGCAAACCTCTGCTGTTTATCCATTGGCAAAGCTTCCAATGTCATCATGTTATGAATCCTGTCTGCTAGCTTTATTAACACTGCCCGAGCATCTGCCATCGCAAGAAACATTGTATGCAAACGATCGGCCTCAACATTTCTACTAGCGGTGTTATTATCCCGAGCAAGTTGGCTCAAGTGGCTTAGCTTAGAAACCTGCAACAACCATTTATTAGCATACTCCTGTACTAGTCCAGAGAATGTTTCTAGTCATTACAACTACCGCAGAACAAAATTAAAGAATGAATTTAAGCGAACAGTTTGCGGAAACAAGAAAGTTTCAGTGCTGTGTTCAAGTGTTTACTTTAGATCAAGGTGATTAAACTGAACAAAGGGATAACCAGAAGTTCATCATGACAACTAGCAACAAGATTGCTATGTTAATATTTGCTACTGAACTCAAAATTATGAACTTTAAAGAAAAATGCAAATGGCAAAAACTATTTAGTATCATCAAACAAGCTAACTATTAATGTTTTCACTGAACTCTTTCCTGCATGAGGTCTGCTTGACAATCAACATAGTTAGATAGTCTCCACAAAAAGAAACATATGGATATGCAAACAAAATCACATTATTAGATTCATAAGCAACAAATCTAACAGATGCCATAACTAAAGGAACATTTTGAAAGAATGAAAAAAAAAAACATACCCCTTCCACTAAATCGGCTACCTCAGCTCCAAGGGACCTTAAAATATGGTCATAATCCATGAAAGAATCATCTAGCGTATCATGTAGAAGACCTGCAGCCACCACTGTAGCATTAGCCCCAATCTTCGCCAACAGTACAGCTGTTTCAACACAGTGCTGCAGGTAAGGATCTCCGCTTGCCCTCATCTGTGATTAAGAACAAGAAATCTACCTTCTTAGCACACCATACATGTTAGGATCCTTTATTCTAACAAGAGAAATTTGTTAACCTGCCCCCTGTGAGCCTTCTCTGCTTCGTGGAAAGCCTTAACAACGATCTCCTCACGGAAAATCTCATGCCTTGACTGAGCCTTTGCAAGCAGTTCTTCCGCATACGGATCGGAAGGAAGCATCATGTCCATCGTGCAGTCATCAAAACCAAAAGGCAACTCTTCATCGCAGAAATAGCTGCCGGAGAAGCTGGGGGAATCGTAATCCAGGCAAGGGCTGACGGCATTCCGAACGAAATGCTTGAAGAACCCATCTTTTCCCGTTCTCCAATCGCTCCCCATCAGATTCCTCATCCGAGGCGGGCTCCGGGAAGATCCGCCCCCGCTGGACGGACCGTGGAACACCGACATGGGGCTGTGGTCCCGGCACTTGAAGGGCGACGAAGAATACGAGTACGAGCTCCCGAGCTCGTCCGGCCTGTCGCATCTCAAATCATCGCCGCCGACGTGTCGCGTGATGGGTCTCGGAGCTGAGGAAGAAACATGGGCAGCGAAGCAGGTGGTGCGGGAGTTGAGATCGAAGTCCGGGAAGCCATAGATAGATGCTCCAGCGGGCGGGCTAGCGTAGAGAGCGATCGCCGGCACGGACATGGGGATCCGGGATAAAAACTCGACCTTTTACCCTCCGGCACCGACCTCGGCGATCAGAAAACCTATCTCCAACAGATCGGGATCTGGAGAATAAAATGGCGGAATCCAATGGCGATCGGAATAGGAACCCTAGATATAGATCGGGGGAGGAAGGTGCGAGTCCTGGTTCGTTGGACAGCGAGAGCTCGATTGCTTTCTTGCGCCGGGGGAGAAGAAGAATACTGCTGCCGTTGAAATGACTAAATTGTCCTTGATTTATTTACTATTGGTTTATTTAAATGTTCATTTAAATTGTAATTTTCACTTCAGTCCTCAAGCTTTCCTATTTTCCATACAACTCCGAATGTTTAAAAACTAAATAGTGTACTTTTTTTCTTTCAAATGACCTTTAAAAAATAAGGGAGCGTTTGGTTTGTTTATTTTTTATTTTCATTTTTTGAAAAACGCGCATTTTCTAAAAAACAGTGTTTGGTTTGTATTTCCATCTCCGTTTTCTAAAAAAATACATAGTATTTTCTGGAAAAATAGAGAATGACAAAAAGTCGTTTTCTATTTTTTTAGAAAATACACATTTTCAGAAAATGAAAATAAAAAATAAACAAACCAAACGCCCCCTAATATTTTCTCTTTATTGTCAAAACATTTCTTATCTAGTATATTCTTTTTTTAAAAAAAAAAAGAGAGAGATATTTTGGTAGCAAAATAATAAATAATAAGGATGTCAAAAATATTTTGAAATTTATTAAAGTCAATACCAAAATTAGAATATGGAGGGAAAAAAAGACAAGCCTACTTCGAGAATACGGTCAACACCGCCGGCGGGTAAGAAGACGAGGGCATATTAGTCAACGCCAGGACACGGTCACGTGGAGATTTTTAAAACGGCACGGCTCCGTTCCACGTGGACGGCGCTGGGTAGCCACAGCGGCGACGCAGCCTTCTCTAAGTCCACCACGTGGACCTCACACGGTCTTGGATGGCGACCGCAGCGCGTTACCAGCCCAACCCGCTACCGCTACCTCTCGATAGCAACCGTTACTTGCTCTACCAGAAAATTCCGGTACCGATTGTAACCCGTTACCAGCAGGAAGTCAGCACGCGTGGAGATTGATTTATACGCGTGGCACTGGCTGATGTGTCATTTGGAATAATGCCAACGGAAGTGACGTCATAAATACGTGCAAATTAAATTATCAAAACAATGTTATTTTCCAATTATGGGATAATTGAATTAGTAGAATTGGACTGCCCATCAAATTCATAGGTTTAATTTGTTAATCTTCATAAAATTTATATTATCAAACACAATAATTAAATTTAATAACTAACTAAATAAGTTTAAAATTTTAA